>CM050163.1:277241626-277476626 GCA_027410445.1 Discoglossus pictus
AGCCTCTTATAAAACAATTTTCAATTCTTTATGTTAAAGTGAATCGTATGTGGATTGATGTATATGTTTGCTTCTTCTACCTCTGTTTCCATTTAGCTGCTGATCTATTTTGTTTCTGTCTTATGAATATCTTTATCTCAAACTGTCCCTGTAATAAAAATCTAGATTTGTCAAAAAGGAATCTAATGTTAAACATTGTTCTCAGTGATGTTCTAGTGTGTGCATGTTTTTTTTCTGATGAATCTTGTTTAAAGAATTTAAAAACTGAGTTTTCTTTTTTTCCTCCCACATAGTTTACAATGGCAGAACAATTCAAGGTTGAGAGTCCACACGTGAAATATTTAAATGATGTGATTGAAACTGATTACAACTATGATACCACACAAGTCTACGAGGAGAATGGGATTACCAAGGTAAGCTAAAGGCCTGTATATGTACACCTGTTAATTAACAAATGGCAGTAGTGAGGATGCTTGTCAAACTGGAATAGAGATAATGTGTCTTGGAGGAGTGGTTGGGTTCCATTAGGGGTTAATTCCACTGTTTGGTCAAGGAGTCTGTATAACTAGTTTCCAAATTATTGTATACTAAACAGTTGTATTGTTGATAATTACGGTTTTGCTTAGGAGAATTTGTCACTGGTGTTTCCTTTTCCATAAACCATTGCTTATCTCATCCTTTCACTTTATTATCCTTATCTGTCCAGGTTATGGTACTGGCAGATATATTATCGAAGATATGTTGAGTGTATGAAACCTGACTTAGTTCAACCGTATATGGGCTCCAAGAGTAGTCAGGACTAAAAAAAAAATGGCTCCCTATGCTCAAAAAACTTTAATCCGACTGCAATATCTAAAACCCTATCTAGAACCCCATAATGTCTATGCAGGAACATTTACAAGGTACCACATAAATCTCCACATCTCTCCAAGTATTGTTTTATGGATTCTCTGGTCTTACCAAAATGTAACCTTATGGTTCCTTGAAACCCAGTTTGGGAAACAAGTTAAATCTTGCTAAAGGTTTGACTTTTTAGTGGAAGAAAAACATGTGACACCATTTCCTGCTGCCATAGAAAAAAAAAATCAAAGTACAATTTCTAAAATTAAGGGCTAATTTAAGAAAAACCTAGAATTGCTAATGTTGAATCATTTTAGAAATGTAATTCATTGGCTATAATGTGCAGTACTGGACAGCTTTACATCTGCTGGACTCCTTGATTGAACTAGTGTTATGAACACTCCCCTTTAATTTTAAAATGCTTGGCTCCTTACCAAGAGAGATGATTAGTATACTAGATTCTTCCATTGCTATACTTGGTGGTTTTCTGTAAGGGGCAGCATAACCCCACATAGCAGTTGGTAACGTTACCCTACATTAGCTAGTCTTCTCAGTGGTTTGTTGTATAATCTGACTGTATGGTGCTTGGCTGCTGCTTCTTTTATGTTTCGGATTTAATCTTCACTCTTCTTTGTAGTATTAGCGAGCTCTGCTGTGATCTATTTTTGGATATAATCAAATTTTCTGTAAGGTATAATATGCAAACAGGGAGTGTACTGTGTGCAGAGCTGAATTAAAGGGCTGCTACTATGGTCCAACTTTCATTACTTTAATGACTTTTCCATTTATTGTGATTTTCTTTTTTTTATTGTATTATGATGGAGTTTTCCACTTCAGCATCTTGATGATGTTTGAACTGTGACACCTCCTTTATGTGAGAATGATCTGTGTAATGGATCTTACTACATAATTGATATGTGGGTAAGGAGATCTTGTTGCTGTCTGTGTTGATTTCTAATTTGTGTATCCAATAATCCTTTGCTGTAGAGTGTTTTTCTGATAGGGCCATTTTGCTTCATACTGTTTACACTTAGAAACCAACCTCTCACCACAACATTGCACGGCTAGTGTATGTTATATTTCATAATCTACCTGGTACAGCAAATGTTTTCTCAATATATCCATATTTAACATTGGTGAACTTCAAGCCTTCTGCGACTGTGTTATCCAGAAGCTAAAACTATAGTGGAAGAGATGTCTGGAGTAATTATATGAAGACAATTTCATTACACACTTTAATCTTATAATTTTCTTCAGGTCAAGCCATGTACCACCAAGTTCACTTTTAGGACAGAAAGGAAGGTTCCTAAGCTTGGAGTCATGCTAGTTGGCTGGGGAGGAAACAACGGGACAACTGTTACTGCTGCTGTATTGGCCAATCAGATGGGTCTGTCATGGATGACCAAGACCGGGAAACGGGTAAGATAGAGACTTTATTATTACTCTTGTGGTATTTCTAGGAAATCTTTACTTAATTATTTGCATTTACTATGATCTGCAGCGCCACACAAGAGCAATGTTGTTCTGTAAAGCCCTACCACAAATCAAAGGACTTTCTCAACCAGACCACGGATGTGTCTCACAATTAGTTTTTAGTGTCAAACATATAATAGTCTGCTCTAAACATGTATTTTCCACTCTCTGATCATGTAGCCTATGTATGGCAAGACACAAGAACACCAGAGAACTCCAGCAATTCACATTTACTATAATGGTGAGGAATTTTTATTCTCATCAGATGGTTACCCAAAACCCTCTACCCAAAAACTATTGGACCATCTGATGAGAATAAAAAATCCCCACCATTATAGTAAATGTGAATTGCTGGATATTTTTGGCCTTTATTTCTGACTCTTAATTGATGAATATGTATGTGCATGAAAATATTTCAGTATGTGTATATATCCACACACCCTTCTTTGTCTTCTTAAAAATAATATATAAGTGTTTTGGTGTCTTATGAATAGTTTGATAAGTTTGTCAAGCCACATACTTTTTTCATACTGGCTTGAAGTATCACTTGACCGCTCTTAATGCAGTGTCAGTGGGTTTTTAGTAAGTGTATATAATTAACTTCTCTCCTAGTGCAAAGAGCTGCGTGGTTACAGAAGACATGTATTGACATATTATCTTTCTATGCCTTTTGCACTTTATGACATAATTATATCCTTTTATGGTGGGTTACTGAGTGCAAGCTTATCTTTAGCTGCCTTTCAGTATCCTGGAGAACATTATGAGTGTGATGACTTGCTGTAAAATGTCTTATATTTTTATGGTTTGTCTTCTCCTCTTTGTAGGTTGCTAATTACTACGGCTCCTTGTTCCAGTCCTCCACTGTGTGCCTGGGCAGTAGTGCTAGCGGCGAAGTTCATGTGCCCTTCCGTGACCTTTTACCCATGGTGCATCCCAATGATATAGTCTTTGATGGTAAGAGTGAGATATCCGTCATCCTTTAAGCATTAATAAAGTCAAGTTTTTTTTATTTTTTTATTAATTCAATTTAAACTAAAACATTTTTATAAAACCTTTGATCCAACTAAAAGTCTCTTTTTAGACCAGCTGACACATTACAAGTATTTGCATAGTTAGATACACATACACTGGAACTTGTGTATGCCCACATCCAGAAAGTTGCTCATTAGAACATATGTATGTACACTAGTTAAGCTTTCTAAATGGATATTTTCTATTCAGATCCACTACTTATTCTTGTTTGTGGTCTTATATATTTATCAGTATCCCAAATACAGCAATGAAACTAGTTTTCATAAAAAAGGAATGTACAGATATGGTAGATGTGAGAGAACTTACAATATCAATGCTATGCATAGGTTGGGATATCTCTTCCATGAACCTGGCGGATGCCATGAGGAGGGCAGAGGTTCTGGATTGGCAACTTCAAGAGCAGCTGAGGCCTTTTATGGAGAAAATGAAGCCAAGGCCTTCAATCTACATCCCAGAATTTATTGCCGCAAATCAGGAAGACCGAGCAGATCATGTAATCCATGGAACCAAATCAGAACAGGTAACTGAGCTCCTGTGTGTCACAACACCAACCAAAACTTGCTATCGTGCAAAACTACCATCAAAACGTTTTTTAATGGTTAAAATATGTGAATATGTTCAGCTGCTGATACCATGAACAAATTGCAAATAAGGATGTTTCTAAGTGATTGGTAAAAAAAATATATAGATAGTTTGATAATTGCTTTTTTTTTTATAGAAATGATTTCTCAAGATCCTTCTCACAAGTCATTCATCAATGTTTACGGTTGGGGAGGATTAGAATGAGGGACATTTCTATTTGGTTGAAATCTGGGGTTAAAGCTTACACTGAAGGTTATGATTTGTCTTCAGGTTCAGAGGATCCGGGAAGATATACAAGACTTCAAAAAGAACAGCGGGGTGGACAAAGTTATAGTTTTGTGGACTGCAAACACAGAACGATTCTGTGATCTAATCCCTGGAGTAAATGACACCGCCAGCAATCTACTTAAAGCCATTGAGGTGAGTTTCCTTTGGCTACTCTCTTACATGCGTACTGATGTGGGATAATGTATGATTCATTATTAGGCAGTAGCGTAGGAAATGGTTGGTCAATGCCATATAGAAATTTAGCTACAAAATCTAGAGATACCACACAAACCTACAATGTTGAAAGCTGTTTCTCCTCTGATTTAATCTTTACCACAATAGGAAGCATAATACACCTGAGGCACAATCCAGACATTTCATTATTTTCTAAAACTAGCAACCACTTAAAGTCATAGCGTACATCTCAAAGATTGAGTAACTTTAAATATATGGGTAATTAATGAGTAATTTATGGGAGATATTTGTATATCAAGCATATCTACATGTAGCACATTCAACCAGAGCTTGAGCTTTACATAACTTTTTTTCTAATGTCACAGCTAGGCTTATCCACTTCCATTCTTCTCCCATCCTAATAAGATTTTTCCATTTTTCTTTCATGAATAGCGTGGTCTTGAAGTGTCTCCTTCCACACTCTTTGCAGTGGCCAGCATCCTAGAAGGCTGTGCCTATATAAACGGGTCTCCACAGAACACTTTTGTCCCTGGAGCAATTGAGCTGGCAATAAAACACAAGGTGTTCATTGGTGGAGATGACTTTAAGTCTGGACAGACGAAGATTAAATCTGTCCTGGTGGATTTTCTGATTAGCGCCGGATTAAAGGTAACTGCAATAGCTCCGATGTCACAATTTATTCAATACATTTTTAGTATCTTGGAGGACTTTTTCGTACAATTTGCTTTATGATTAATACATTGGCTAAATAGGCTCAGTCTTAGGGCTGTGCATTTTGAGGGACAACATCCAAACATTTAGGGACAAGCTTTTTAATCAAGAAACGGAGTCAAAGTTGGGCAAAATGGTATCAAGTCGAGAAAGTACACAGCAGAAGGGAGGAGGTTAACTGTACTGTAGGTTTTGGGCCTAGTATAATTCTGTTAAATTAGCAAGAAGTCTTTTTTTTTTTTTCTGGGTGCACTCTTTGACTAAGGAAGTAATTATGATTAATTGCAAGATATTAAAAATTGTGTTTCAAAGAACATTACTGTGAGAAAAGAAGAAAGATCCAAGGTTTTGCTCATGTGAAGTTATACTTAATTTTTGATCACAAATGACTAAATTTGTTTGTCATTATACCATATTGGCCACAGGTGTTACTGAATATTTACAATATGTGCTGATCAATTTTTCTGGGCCTTAACACTGACTATTTCCAATGTTCCTCTCTCTTTTACAGACCGTTTCCATTGTGAGCTATAACCACTTGGGTAATAATGATGGAAAGAATCTTTCTGCACCTCAACAATTCCGCTCTAAGGAGATTTCCAAGAGCAATGTGGTAGATGACATGGTTCAGTCCAACCCTATACTCTACCAACCAGATGAGAAACCAGACCACTGTGTAAGTAATAGGGATATTTGTAATGGGGCAAAATAAATCTAGCCGCTTTACAGGCCACAATAGTAGTGTGTGTGTATATGTGTATATATATATATATATATATATATATATATATATATATATATATAATTTTACATTGGTTGGTTTTGATGTTTACACTTTTTTTTGTTTACATATGCCCTCTTGGCCTTTTATGTGAGTGACTGTGTTTTGGTCTTAGCCTACCCTGTTTTTAACGTTTCTGATGACTTGTGTCTTTTTTTTTTTTAGGTGGTCATAAAGTATGTTCCTTATGTAGGTGACAGCAAGAGAGCAATGGACGAGTACACATCTGAAATAATGATGGGAGGGTCAAACACCATTGTCCTACATAACACCTGTGAGGTAATACTTGCTATCACTGACCTTATTTTTCTCTGGTCTTCAGAGAAGTGGAGAATATGAGAATGTAGTATTTGATCATACTGAGTTTAATTTACTTTTCATTAGATCACTGCAGTAGTTTCTTGAGTATTCTATTGTAAGCTAATTTTCCATATGTGTATAAAACGTCTATGGGTTTAGCTAATATGTTTTGAATTTTAGATTGTGAAGATAGATTTGGGGTCTGATATATATATATTTTTTTTTTAGTACACTAAAATTATGGAGCTTTTTTCCATGAATTGACTAAACTGACTTGTATTTGGCAGGTATTGAGTGATTGCTACAATATTACTTTTTAAAAATTATTATTAATAATAATAATAATAATATTTATTGTTATTATTATTATTAAAAATAATAATATTATTATTTCAAGGTTTTTGAGAATTTAAAATGTGTGTGTACTTTCAGTAGCAACATTGTCGCATAGCCAACTGATTTTGACTAGCTGTTTGCAGTTTGGTGTTCATTTCATCAAAAGTGTCCTAAATAGGTTAATTCAGTATATAATAAATCCCCTGTACTACTCTTATTCTCTATCACAATCTCTTCTGACACTTATTTTGTAACAACTCAATGGATCCGATGTATTGAACAGCTAATTGCTGTCAAATCTATCCATACCCATTTTGAATCCATCGCACTTTAATAGGTCCCTAAAAGGCAGCCCTCTTGCTTTAGAACATTAGGGGCTCACCCATCCTGCTACTTTTTTTTATGAGCAGGCACACTTAGATCCTTGATTCAGCCTCTGGTCCTGTTGCACCGTATTCACCTTCTTACATTACTCTTTATCTACTCTCTAATCCCTCAGCATCCATCTTTTTCTCCATATCTTTCCCAAGGTCCTAAGCTAGAAACGGATAGGATACTATGTATTCTAAATCTATATTTTGCTTATTGATTAGGGATAGGAGCAGTGTCTATCTGTTTGGGAAAGTTGAGTTGCAGACACGCTCTTTGCCAATATCTCTTGTTACTTCCTCAGGACTCTCTGCTTGCCAGCCCCATTATTTTGGACTTGGTAATGCTCACCGAGCTCTGTCAGAGAATAACCTTCCGCACTGAGATGGACCAAGACTTCCAGACCTTCCACAGTGTCCTGTCCATCTTGAGTTTCCTCTGCAAAGCTCCACTGGTTCCAGAGGGAACTCCAGTTGTCAACGCTCTCTTCAGGCAAAGGAACTGCATTGAAAACATCCTCAGGTACTTATGTTTTGCAGACCAAGGCTACATAAGCAGTTTCTTTAGATGTAGTGAATGTTATTCTCCTTCTAGAAAGTAGCAATACTGGTTAGGGATGTGCATTATGTATTGTGTATATACCCTAAGAAAGTCTGACCTTTTACTCAATCCTCCACATGGTTGTTGTAAAGCAGCAACATTTTCTGTAACCCTGAAAACCTACTGATATGAAAATATGAAAGAAGGTGAGGCACTACATGTCATAGCTTTCAATCTAGAAGAGAAGGTAATTGGGCTAAAGGTGGAGAAACAAGTTGGTAGATGGTGATTTTTTATTTTGTTTCTCTTTTCTAATTTGATCCTCTGGTAGACTGGTAATGCATAAGTCAATCAAACACAACATTTAATTTGATTTCTGCAATAAGGGCTAGCATGTTTAGTGATCAAGTATATAACGCTGGGAAGAATGAAGTACCGTATATACTAGAGTATAAGCCGAGTTTTTCAGCCCTTTTTTTAAGGCAAAAAAGGGCTCCCTCGGCTTATACTCGAGTCACTCTCCCCCCGTGTCTCTCTAACCGCGCCCCCCCCCCCCCCCGTGTGTCTCTTTCCCTCCCCCCTCCTCAGCATAAACCCCCCTCAACCCCCTCCTCCACCTAAACCCCCCTAAATACCTCCCCCCTCTCCCCTCACTTACCTGCTTGTGCTCCGGCCTCCGCTCCTTGACCGGGCGCGCATGTAGGTAAGCGAGGGGAGAGGGGGGAGTTATTTAGGGGGTTGAGGGGGGTTGAGGTTGAGGAGGGAGGTTGAGGATGGGAGGATGAGGATGGGAGGGTTGCGGTTGAGGAGGGAGGTTGCGGTTGAGGAGGGAGGTTGCGGTTGAGGAGGGAGGTTGCGGTTGAGGAGGGAGGTTGCGGTTGAGGAGGGAGGTTGCGGTTGAGGAGGGAGGTTGCGGTTGAGGAGGGAGGTTGCGGTTGAGGAGGGAGGTTGCGGTTGAGGATGGTGGGGTTGAGGTTGAGGATGGTGGGGTTGAGGATGGTGGGGTTGAGGATGGTGGGGTTGAGGATGGTGGGTTGGGGTTGAGGGAGGGTTGAGGTTGAGGATGGTGGGTTGGGGTTGAGGGAGGGTTGAGGTTGAGGATGGCGGGTTTGAGGAGGGGGGTTGAGGAGAGAGGATGAGGATGGGGGGTTGAGGATGGGGGGTTGAGGAGGGAGGTTGAGGATGGGGGGTTGAGGAGGGAGGTTGAGGATGGGGGGTTGAGGAGGGGGATTGAGGATGGGGGGTTGAGGATGAGGAAGGGAGAGGGGAGAAGAGACACGGGAGAGCGAGGGGGGACACAGAGGGCACAAGAGGGACACGGGGGGCAGCACATTTCACACCCTCGGCTTATACTCGAGTCACTCATTTTACCCAGTATTTTGTGGTAAAATGGGTGCCTCGGCTTATACTCGGGTCGGCTTATACTCGAGTATATATGGTATGTAATTCTATAGAATATGCATCATGGGAGATGTCCAGTAAGCGATGTTGGTCTTGGATAGATCTAAGGACTGGTACTAAATGATTATTTGGTGACCATATCTGAGAGTATAAAGGGTGCATTATTGTTGTTTTTGTTGTTGTTGTTATTATCAGCTCTGATTAGCACAAATTATAAATTGGATTTTGATAGTTCATCCAAAGGAGGAGCAGTAGCTTTCTTATGGATATTAAGAGATCAGTAGATTGTAGAGAGGATAGTAGGATGATGAGGCGGCAAACTGGAAAGGGTTACAGTAAATGAGACTGGGCCTGCGTGGTGGAAATAGATGGTTCTCTAAAATGAACAACACAATGCAAATTCTAACGCTGGGACATTGTGCTTTGGGATTAGTGGAGTGATCACAGAATAGGAGAAACTAGGAGTGGAGGATGAAAATAGGGATCAGTTACAATTATATTGAATCTATAGAATTTTTAGTAGACTGAGGTCATGCAGGAAGAAACTTGATGACACAACATAGTCTAGAGACAAACTGATCTGGTGTAAGGAGATTTGTATTTCATAGACAAGTTAACCTTTAGATGGGTAAGATACTAATAGCAAAAAACTAAACCGATAAAATAATGGAGTTAACAAGGAACTAGAATGATAGAATATAAACTAGCACTACTTTTTGCTTTACTCTTGTATTTTCCAATATATTCAACACCGCTCCTTAAACTGAATGTAATTTTATGTTCTCTTCTCCAGGGCTTGTGTAGGGCTGTCTCCTCAAAATCACATGATGCTAGAGCACAAGATGCAAAGAAGTTTTGTGAGCCTAAAACGACCCAGCACTCTCTCCACTCTTTGTCCCATCTCCAGTAAGAAGAACAGCCTCATCAACGGCTTTCATGCCAGCAATGGCACTAATGGTCATTCAAAAGAACTGGAGAAATCTGTGAATACCAGTGATACAGAGATCGAGAATTAGGAGAGATGCACACACTGTCCAGTCTTAAATTTAGATTGTGTTGGCCCCTTGTTTGGGGGATAAAAACAACATAAAAGTCTGGAATCCACACTACAGCAATTGCACAAATATCCCATCTTTCTCTAGACTGTTAGCCATGTGTTGTGTGTGTGAAGAAGATGTAGGACTGAGCGTCTCACCGGCTTCTTGGCTTGTCCCAGATATGGGCGCTCCACAGTGTTCAATAAAACCTGTTTCAGGCAACTTTTTCACTATTGGAAGTTGACTTTTTAAGCCAAGAATGTGACATGACATAGGAACCACTTATCTAAAATAATCTGCACCTTCCTGTTTGCTGTAAAACATCTGAACTAATTTGCTCTTTAACTTTTTTTTATTTTTGCCTTTTAGTATAATGTCTTCTCTTTATGATTGGTTCCCATTATTTAGTCATTACGTGCTTGATTACATGACTCCTGTAGGATCTCCCGCAAGGCTGACTCTTAGATGGTTCATTTAAGAACTTACTGATACATAGCGAGGGGGATTGTTGCGTAAGGTCACTCTTACAAGTTCAAGTAGATGTGAGTGCGAAGCTGCAAGTCAAACCCCTGAGATGCAATAATTCCACTAGCAACCCCAGTAAGTAAAAGAACAATCTTGTGAGGACTATTGGACCCTGTATTAATCATGTGCGACTTAGTTGGATGACATGTTTAATTGTGTGAGAAGGTAATTGATATTGTGATTTAGTTGACCGTTCTTTACTATTGTCGTATAGGGCTGGGATTCACCAATAGAAAGGCTTTTTTTGTGCTTTAGCATATGTATGCATCAATGTAATGTTTTCAGTGCCCTAAAAATGCTTCTTTAGGTTATTCATCGTCTATTGGGACACTCTGAGCTCCTTAAGTCTCTCATAAGTGATTTTATAGCTGGTGCTTTCCAACGTTGAGCTTACACATTAGAATTTATCTCGCTGAGAACACGTAGGATGTTCAGTAACTCTTATCAGACCAATGTAATGCCCTATAGCAGCAGGAAACAGTTCAGTTGCCAGATTTCTTACAGGAGACATGTAATCAAGCTCTATGTCATTCTATTTTATTTGTGTACCACACTTCCATTGTGGTTCTATTGTTTGCTTTAAAATCTCATCCTATATTTGCTCATTCTGTACGTATATATTAAATTTATCATTTTTACCTGTGTGGAAGTAAGATGACACTGTTCACCCTCTAACTTTGGTACATGACCATATAGTCCGAATCCATTCATGTACATTGAAAGTTCTGCCATGTCTTGCATCACTAATATAGTTGTCATACTGCAAGATTGTGTGTAACGATTGCAAGTTGCACGCTGTGGATTGCAAGACTCGCAATGGGCGCCGAAGGGGGTGAGGGAGAGAGCTAGAAGGAGAGGGAGAGAGATAGAACAGACAGAAAACACAATTTTTAAGACAATATTATGCCGTCATTTTTGACAGGCAAGTGACTAGTTTAGATATATTAAGAGTATTTATTTAATTTAAGAAGAAACCTACATTTTTTAAGTTAAAAAAATACGAATGTGATGTAATTCACAGTATGATAATTTCTGTTAATTACTGAATTATCTTGTGAACTGTCTGCAGGTTGTTTTTGCCCCATTTTGTCTTTATTTTCCATTTTTAGGGGGATAAACTGGTTTTGTTTTTCATATACATCTCTTCCCAGTGTGTTTTTATCTATTGCTTATTAATATACTGTGCCTTAAATATACATATATACTGCAGTATGTTGTAAAAGAGACTACAGTGGTATTTTATATTTACTACAATGCACACACCAAAAATATTTTCAAATCTGTGGAATAGAGCAGTGTTGAAACTATAACAAAATATGGTTATTTTACCACATGTAATGATCAAACTCGTGAAAATTGGTGTCAAAATGTATTTAAAACAAATTTTGTGTTTATTTTCCACACTAAATGGGGTCACAATATCTGTTTGAATATGTTGAGTTTCAAGCTGAATGTAGCCCACGGCTTCTTGCCAAGTTACTGTTATATGCAGGATACCTGAACCTAACATAGCTACTCTCCTCCACATGCGCTCGGCTATCCTGCATATAACATAGCTACTCTCCTCCACATGCGCTCGGCTATCCTGCATATAACATAGCTACTCTCCTCCACATGCGCTCGGCTATCCTGCATATAACATAGCTACTCTCCTCCACATGCGCTCGGCTATCCTGCATATAACATAGCTACTCTCCTCCACATGCGCTCGGCTATCCTGTATATAACATATCTACTCTCCTCCATATGCGCTCGGCTATCCTGCACATAACATAGCTACTCTCCTCCACATGCGCTCGGCTATCCTGCACATAACATAGCTACTCTCCTCCACATGCGCTCGGCTATCCTGCACATAACATAGCTACTCTCCTCCACATGCGCTCGGCTATCCTGCATATAACATAGCTACTCTCCTCCACATGCGCTCGGCTATCCTGCATATAACATAGCTACTCTCCTCCACATGCGCTCGGCTATCCTGCATATAACATATCTACTCTCCTCCATATGCGCTCGGCTATCCTGCACATAACATAGCTACTCTCCTCCACATGCGCTCGGCTATCCTGCACATAACATAGCTACTCTCCTCCACATGCGCTCGGCTATCCTGCATATAACATAGCTACTCTCCTCCACATGCGCTCGGCTATCCTGCATATAACATAGCTACTCTCCTCCATATGCGCTCGGCTATCTTGCACATAACATAGCTACTCTCCTCCACATGCGCTCGGCTATCCTGCATATAACATATCTACTCTCCTCCATATGCGCTCGGCTATCCTGCACATAACATAGCTACTCTCCTCCACATGCGCTCGGCTATCCTGCACATAACATAGCTACTCTCCTCCACATGCGCTCGGCTATCCTGCACATAACATAGCTACTCTCCTCCACATGCGCTCGGCTATCCTGCACATAACATAGCTACTCTCCTCCACATGCGCTCGGCTATCCTGCATATAACATAGCTACTCTCCTCCACATGCGCTCGGCTATCCTGCATATAACATATCTACTCTCCTCCATATGCGCTCGGCTATCTTGCACATAACATAGCTACTCTCCTCCACATGCGCTCGGCTATCCTGCACATAACATAGCTACTCTCCTCCACATGCGCTCGGCTATCCTGCATATAACATATCTACTCTCCTCCATATGCGCTCGGCTATCTTGCACATAACATAGCTACTCTCCTCCACATGCGCTCGGCTATCCTGCACATAACATAGCTACTCTCCTCCACATGCGCTCGGCTATCCTGCATATAACATAGCTACTCTCCTCCACATGCGCTCGGCTATCCTGCACATAACATAGCTACTCTCCTCTATATGCGCTCGGCTATCCTGCACATGACATAGCTACTCTCCTCCATATGCGCTCGGCTATCCTGCACATGACATAGCTACTCTCCTCCATATGCGCTCGGCTATCCTGCACATAACATAGCTACTCTCCTCCACATGCGCTCCGTTCTCCTATTTGAACTCCAGACATGCCCTTCTGGTTCAGCTCTCTAGTTGTATTGCAGGTCCAGCTCTTGTAATTGTACTATATTAAAGTACAATGGTTATAGAAAGGGAGGAATTGACCTGTTCTCCTTACAGAATTGTTCAAGCTCAGTCAGATTGCGTGTTGACCATTGACAGACTGCCCTCTTCAAGTCCCTCCAAAGAATGTCAAAGAAGTTTAGATCAGGACTGACTAGGCTACTCAAATGCGGTCACCTTCCTGTCCTTCAGCCACTGTCCAGTTGCTTTGGGACATTGTCATCGGAAAAGTGAACCATCTTCCGCTTTCCAGCTTCATGGATGAGGGCTGTTTGAGAATTTACCAGAGTTTGCACCATCCATCTTCCCTTCTATCCTGACAAATGCCCCAGTTCAAGAGAAACATTTCCACCACAGGATGCTGTCGCTATTCTTTATTGTAGAAATTGGGTTTTATATGGTAAGATGTATTGGGTTTTTGCCAGACATACTGTTTGCATTCTTGCCAAAAAGATTGATATTGGTATCCTCTGACCACAGCGTCTTTTGCCACTTTGCAACAGAATCTTTAAGGTGCTGTTTAGCAAAACATAAACAAGTCTTGAATTGGCTTTAAGTAGCAGTCTCTTTTTTCTTGCTACCATTCCATACATTCCAGATTTGATGAGCACTTCTCATATTGTTACATGCACACAATGACCATTCTATGCCTAAAAGGCCTGTTACTCCTTTGAAGATGACCTCTTAATAGCCCCTCTGATAGACTTCCTTCTTGCTCGATCTTCCAGTTTGGAGGGAAGGCCTGATCCTAGACAAGATTGATCCTAACCAAATTAAACTTATTTTCTCTAGAAAAAAGGCGTCTAAGAGGAGATCTGATTACCTTATATAAATACATCCAGGGTCAGTATAAAGATTTGTCGGGCGAGCTTTTTGTGCCAAGAGGTTTTCAACTGACAAGAGGACATCCCTTGAGGCTAGAAGTAAAAAGATTCCACCTTAAAGAAAGAAAAGGGTTCTTCACAGTAAGGGTGATTAATCTGTGGAATTCTCTACCAGAGGAGGTGGTGACAGCGGATTCGATAGATAACTTTAAAAGGGGACTAGATTTATTTCTAATTAAAAAGGGTATTCAGGGTTATCATGGATAATTAGAGAGACAGTATTGATCCAAATTTTTAACATTTCCCCTTTAGACATTTGGCTAAGTCTCGCTTGTTTTATTTTATTTTATTTTTTTTTTCTATTTGCCTTCCTCTGGACTAATTAATAATAATAAAAAAAGAAACAAAAAAAAAAAAACATTAAATAATTGATTAATAATTAATTAACAACTAATGAATTAATAGTTAATCTGCACATTGCAGATCAAAGGAGATCTTAAAAGGTTGAACTTGATGGACTGAAAGTCTTTTTTCAACCTTAAATACTATGGGCCTCATTCAATTACCGGCCGTAAATCGGCCGTAAGGATCTGCTTTTACGGCCGGCCGTAAATCTTGAAACCGGCCGTAAGCTCAGAAATCTTTAAACACAAAAATAAATTCAAGACTGCACTGTAAAGCTCTGTAAATGCTAGGGATCATATTGGGGGACATGAGGATTAATAGTAACCCACTCTCAAGCTTGCACATCAGCCCAAACCCGAGTTTACATTAACTGTTTATTTTCCGGCCGCAGCGTGGGCGGGTCTGAGGTGCTCCAATCACTCTGGACTTTTTACATGGATATTTGACATATATAAAAAAAAAAATGATTTACGGATTTGAGTATAGGGGAATGTTGTGCTATTTTTGCTAACACCTACAATCACTTTATAGTCTTCTCAAAGTGCAGGATGGCTTTATTCCTGCTTTATAATGTGCTTAATTGGTGCTAGCGGGACCTTTTTCCTGCAAGTAAGCTGCGGCTCGCTTTTAGCCTTGCAGAGAGGGTTCCCGGAGCAATAGAATAGCTACCGGCGCTTTCTTGCGGCCGAAACTCTTGCAGCCGTTTTACATCAAAGGCTTTCCTCCGGCGCGAGCGGCCGCAAGGGATAGCAAGTCGCCGGCCGCAAACCTGCCGGAATCCCCAGCCAGAGGGGAATAGAATAGCAGAATAGGCTGCGGCTGGTCCTTGCAGCCCCGCAGCGCCTACGGCCGATAATAGAATGAGGCCCTATGTAACTATGTAAGATCTGAGTGGTGCCACATGCCTCACACTTATAAATAACGGCCTAGATACTTAAAGCCTTTGAAATGTTTGTCTTCCTTTCTTCTGACTTGTGCATTTCCACAACTTTATGTTGACATTCTTGTGAAAGCACCTTTCGGCCATAGTGGATTATTTGCTATGCACTTACAAGCAATGGCATTCTTTAGAAACCGCTGCTTTTATTCTAAACTAAACAAGATCACCAGAATTGATCACATGGGTGAACCAGTTAGTTTGTTCTATGAGGTGAGAAATGAAAACTTGGGGTTGTTTGTGTATCCAATTATGGTATATTACTGTTAAAGTTATTTTCATCCAGTTTTACACTTCCTTTCACTTGACTAATGTGGGTTACGGTGTTAAAATAAAATTAGGAACAAGCCTAATTTCATTTTATTTTCAGGATTTCATACAACAGAAGGTACCCTTTTTGAAATGGATGGTGACTTTATATTTCCACTGTATGTAAACGGCTAAATGTTGCTGATCCTACAATTTAGTATATCTCGAGAGGGCTGACATGGAGAGTAGTTACATTTTAAATGCACTCATGAGTATGGAGTTAATTTGTTGTTATTGGGATTAGAGCAAAGATGAGTGTGACAAGGTACTGCTTCAGTTGGGCTTGATAAGAACCTAGTTCAAACTTACCCAGTAGGACCGTCCAGTTCTTTGTGAATCCCTAGCTTACTGCCACCAAAGTGCCCAATAGCCACCCAGCAGATGTTACTGACTGCAACAGAGTCCAATGCAGGTTCTGCAACAATAATCCCAGAACAAGGATTATTATATCCCTCGGAATGAAACACACACCTCAAATTATGTACATTTAAACTGACCACTCTCTTTTTGCATAGCACATTTATACACAACCCAGTCCTTTCTTGTGAGAAGGCCTGTCCATCAGGTATGTCACCCCCTGGTCTGGGAACTTAACATCAAGGCTGATTGGCCCTTTGATTCTGGACTCACAGGAGGATATTTGATCAGATTGGGAATGCAGACACTGACTAGCAGGTTTCCCCATTCACACCTAAGTGTCCCCTGGCGCCAGCTGTCCTTTTCCCCACTGCACTGGATCCCCTACAAACAAACACCACATAACTGGTGACCCTTCTGCCCAGGGACCCTGGTAATACACACACACATTGCCCTGTGTATAATACTCATACATACAATAACGCTGATCACCCCCATCCCACAGGGCACACATTAAGAATGTAGCTGTCACAGTTCAAGGATTCAGGCTGGGAGTATGTGGTCGGGAGGAGAGAAGCAAGAAAGAATAGCAAAAGTTCATGTTATCCCAGGGGTGCAAATAGTCCCACAAAGTCTTGGAGCCCCTAACCCTGGAAGTCACAATGAGAGTCAAGTAAATAAAGGTGAATGCGTAGCAGGTTATGGGCATATGTGAATAGTTGTGCTTAAGATGACCCATGAGCAGTGCGAACTTGTTTCTTGACCATACATAGCAAGAGTGTAGTGCGATCATTACAGTCAGTGAGCGTGAGGAAGCCATTGAGATTTGGCAGTTACAGCGTGCATGTAAGGGAGTAGGGAACATGAGGATACATGGTCTTCTCCAGCCCTGGACTGTGAGACTCTTCTACTCCTGTCTGGCAGGAGCTTTTGGCCTGGAGTAGCGAGATCGGTCAGTCAAGGAAACAGTCCACAAACTTGAATCCTGACCAAATGATATGAGCCATATGAGTCCCACAGAGATAATGTAGCTGCCTATCATGCAAGGACAGTACATCCGACTATATTGTGACGCACTGTATCGAAGAATGGTTCAATGCAATATGATTTACATAAAAATGGAGGCCTTTGAATGCAGGAAGAGTTGATAACAGGAAGGTGACCATTTACAGAATTAATTGGGGTGTGATTCTCAGATATATAAATGCCTTTCACATTCAATATACTGATAAACCGTTAACAATATATAAAAAAAAACAGTCCAGCCAGATATATGAAAAAAATCAAATTACATTTATTGATGCAGTTTTGTTTTTTGATAAGCAACTTTCAGTCTAAAGAATCTTTACAATATAAAGAACATACAAATGACATGATATATATATTTATACATATATATATCCTACACTGGACAACTAAAATCTAGGACTGAATTCTAATCCTACGAGCAAAATACAAAGCAGACTCCGCGAGAGAATGCTTTATATCCCAAATACTGTCATATCATATAAAGAACAAATAGAAGTACAGTTTTATTTTTTTGTTTTTTAAATCCTGTCCTAATGTTACAGTATTTTACATCACACTAGAATTACGCAGACATTGCAGGAGGAAAAAAAAAAAGTATAAAAATTAAGAACAGGAAAAAGATGGGATATTAGCATAATCCTGTACAAAGTTGCTTTGGGATACGATAGAAAAACAAAAAATAAAACAACGAAAAGAACACAGACATCTTTTGCAATGAGGTCCTTTATGTTTAGAAAAAAAAAAAAGAAAAAAAATCCTTCATAAGAAAAGTTAAAAGTTGTCCCTTGTTATGTAAAAGAGACAGTTCACTCTTCGCCCCTCCCCTCCCCCCACCATCCCTTGTCCCTGCAGGCTCCTATAAATGGGGGGGAGGGGGAGAAGGGACGTGGGTAGGTTTTTCCCATGTGACGTTTATTTACAGTTTTTAGCGCTTGGCTCCTGTGCCTCTATTATGTGGCATTAAAGAGTCACCCCGCTAAGGAACAAGCCTTAAAAGGAAATCACAGTACTGTTACAGGCAGTAAAAGCAAACTTGCAAGTAATCTCCAGCATTGGGGAGGAGGAGGCCCTGTGTGACATCAGGGAACTTATCAGTAGATGCATCTGAAGGCTGTCTGATGAACGTGGAAATCAACCATCGCCCTAAACCTGACATTACCATCCCCATTCTCCAACGGCACTTGAAAGGTCAGGCTGAATAGACACACTACTGTCAAATAGAGGAGGCCATGGTAAAATGGCTGACCGGGCTACCTGTGTACAAATAGGTTTTATCTACAAATTATTGTTTTCATCTCCAGGTGTACGGTCAATTAAAACAAATGCATTTGTTAAAAAATGAAATTAAAATCTTAGTCCTGTGATGAGGGAAAACATAACACAGTGCTGGCAAGGTTTTAGAGTTGGTAAAATGACTTATGTAGTTGTAGACATACGGCTGGGCCTGGGGAGGAACATACAGGATGGAAGCACTCTGGGGAATGAATATTGGGCATTATGTAACTTCTATAATTATCTATATATACATTATATTAATGTTCTAATGTTCATATAATACGATTATTATATGGTCGGGGGGGGGGGGGGGGGGGGACATCAAACTTAAATAGAAAACCACTATCATAATCTGGAAACCAACCCTGCTTAATGCTATGAGTAATGGTGGTAATTCTCTATTTAAAGCCTCCTCGTTAATTTTAACTTGGCACCCTGCAAGCATACCATTATTTATCTGATTCTACAGGTGTGATTTTAACATTGTATGTCAAGAACATTCTCGAAATAATACATTTGTCAGTTGAAAGTTATCACTCTTAGATGGTCTCCTAAAAAGTGTGAGCCACTGTCCGCTACAGCAGTGAGTGCATACAAAACTAGAACATACAGCATCTCCATTTTTATATGTATAATGTTTCATAAAATTGTCATAAGCCTGGCTTGAAACGTCATGGTGCCAATGGTGTTGACATATCGTGGCCCTCGGGAGTTAATGGCCACTGTAGCAAGGGGGGGGGGGGGGGGGAAATCGACATACTACAGTGAGCTTACCCTGACAAACGGACTTGTCTTAGGGACCACCCAACATGACTACAACAATCCACATTCTAATGAGTGATCAAAACTGAGAAATTCTAGAGATTTTGAGCTGAAATAATTAGTCTGGTTAAAATTCCCCGTCCCTATGATATGACAGAAACAAAGACTTAGTCAATATTATTTCTCAATGATCATCCTTTTGCTATATAAAAAAAAAAGACACCGTACATGTTTCAGCTGACAGAACTCTACTTCCTGTAGGACCTAATCAACCAACTTCCTATGGAGAAAAGCCAGAACGTGTTTTGGAATACCATAAAATCATGCTTCACCAGGCAGATACAATTCTAAAAAACACACTATATCACAAACCAAATAGGAGGAAAGTATTCAATCTCACACTGTGCTTTTCAACACAAATTTAGTCTAGGACTGTTCCATCAGGGCTAGTGTAATGGATGTGCACTTGTATTATCTCTGGATTACGCTCTCCATGCAGATTTTTTTTTATCCCCCATAGTACATATGCATAATATTTATTGTGTTTCTGTTTGAAAGCAGCATGGACTTCACATTTCATCTGCCCATAAAACATCTGTTTCGATCTTTCACAAGAATTTGCGCATTCATGATTTTGCTGCAGATTTACCAGACCAAAAAAACAACAACATGGCTTTTAAGTTTTTTCTTGACCTGATAAATCTCAAGTGATTTTTCCCCTCCAGTTTTTTTTTTATATACCAGACTGACCAGTTCCCTCCTATAATAAAGTACTTATCATGTGATGCCATTGAAAGCAGAAACATTAATGCTTCCCTAGTTGTTTCTAGAGCCTGTAGTTGAGTGGACACACAGCGACGCCAGATAGTTATTCCCACGTTCTCGTTACCACACAGACTACAAATAGTTTTGGCAACAAACAATATGACTAAGTGAGAATGGACTTCCAAAAAATATTAATTCAGGGTTTGTCATCAAAATTAATAAAATGAGAAATTTAGGTGAGGACAAGGCCCACTTTGTACAGAATGAAGGAATCTTTATGCTTGATTGATGCCACGGAAACACCATAGTTGCCATTTTCTCTGCCCGAATCCTCCTCTTGAATTGCCCTTACAGTAAGTTTACTGGCTCTGCCTTAATGAAGGAGACAACCAAACCGTACAAAAAAACGTTATCTATCTGCCATGTTGTTCTACCCCAGACCGCAAGAGATTGGCCTCCTTGGATGGAGGAAATGCTGCAATTAGCTTTTAAACATGGCTCTTTGAAATGAATTACAGCACAGAGATGTGTTTTTTTTTTGTCTGGAAGTCACCAGGGGTTAAGATCCAGCAGGTGAAGAAAACAATAAAGCAATAATAAATTAAACTGCAAACCTTTGTGGCTGGATGTTTTAAACCTTTGCTGCCAGTGGGGAGAGGGTCTTCTGGCAGCGAAGGGGTTAATGTTTTGCAATATAGTGAACATCTGTTAACCTTCCCACATTATTCTTAGTCATTCCATAGATATAGTTGCTTTTTACCTACAATATGTAGCGGTATTTGAACCCAAGCTTAGCGAGCAGTATTGGCCAGTCCAGGAAGGGTCCTCTTGCGTCTACAAGTCAGGGTTTGGCAGAAGAGTGAGAAACGAAGGATTTCCCAGAGGTGAGTCTCAACCCCCCAGCCCCCCTCCCCCCCAAATACCCCGGTTCAAGGGTTAAAGTCATTGCAGAAATGCAGTCTAGTTGTTTGCTTTTTAATGTTTTCAGTGTCTCTGAAATGGATGAGAAGGAGCCTCTAGGGTGGGCACTTTCCTGCTTTTAAATATACAATTTGCAAAATTCTTTTGTAATCCTCGCTGCTTGGGCATTGGAAGTCTCCTGCTGAAGAGGCATCTTGAGAACACTCAATCCAACGGCGGGTCAGAGGACATCACACACTCATGGTCATGCTGGGTGAGTACTGTGCCAAGAGAAGAGAGGAGTTGTTTATATGGATACTATCAGCTGAGCTTTGCACCTCTATGGACAGTGCTACAGGAACCACATCCACAGCCAAAATATTAACATCTTGTATATAATAACATGAGCATATTTGGCACATAAAGATCCAAAAATGTGCTTAAATTTACTAGAGCACCCCATATGTTCAACCCTTAGTGCCCCAAACTTACTATAACACCCAACATACTCATCCTGTGTAGATTGAACATAAGGTGTTGGGGTGAAAATGTCCCTTTAACTTAGATTCTCAGTCACAGTATAACTTGCCTGTGATACAAAAGTATATTGGGGTTTTTTTATTTGATTTTTTTATTTTTTTTTAAATGGGCTGATAACCCTCTCCAATCTTATCCAATCAGAAGTAGTTTCTAGACGTCTACTGAATCAGCTGTGACTTGAAGGTCTATGCTGCATGACATTGCAGGCCAGTTTGGAAAAAAAATAAACAAATAGTATAAAACCTAACGTTGTTCTGTATCATACAACACTGCAAAAACACATTCTACCCATTTGTATTTTGGACGAACAAATCATTTGGCTTTCCTGACTTAGTGTTAGCATTGTTATTGTTGCTCTGGTTAGTATAGAGTGAGGAGTTTTCCTTACGCTTTCGCTTTGGAAGGGGTTTAAGAAGTTCCCGGCCATCTCTCCATCATCGCGAGGTGTCCCTGGAGGATTGTTCATTCCTGCCATATTATTTGGAGAGTTCTACAGAGAAGAAAACAAAGCACATTAGCTTCCACAGCACAAACATGTAGCGCAATACTCGCTGGTATTAAGGTTTCTTATAGTGCTACTTTACTGTTACATTTTCTCACAGAAAACACACAGACTCAATAATAGTTAGCCCCCCAAGGCAGGTTTCTACTGTACTGCTAATAATTTGATTCCTCCACAGTGTCTATGGACATTCCTTACTGGATGCACTGTTAAACTGCAGTGACTTCTTTGAACTGCTGGTCATTGCACTAGATATTTAGAAAAGCTTTATAAATTACTTTATTGGGTCTTCTCCTGTTAAATTTTAACTATTATCCGATGTATTATCCATAACTGTGTAGAGCCAATTTTTTAAATGTGAACCTGCAGTAAACATACTAACAGCTTTAAATTGATTTACATCTTAAATTCATATAGGTTATATATTATACACACACGTTATAACAAAGGACTTACCTTTGGCAACACGTCCATGTCTCCAGAGCCTAATGATTAGGAACAAAAATACAATGGATTAAAACACGTTTGCATAATGAAACTATGACAATGTATTATAACATTAGAGACATATATCCATCATCGTTTAATGCCCTAGATTTATGATATCTTCAGAAATATACATCACGTAACTTTTCAAAAATGACTGGTATGAAATTATTTTGATGGCTTAGACATTTAAATACAATATGAGCTGTGCATTGTTTTATTGCCCATTGTATGCACACAAACTGGGTAATAAAACTTACTCCCTCTTGTAACATTTACACAGTACTGAAAAGGAGTTCACCCAGCATTTACTTATTGTTAAATTCTATGTTTGCATTTGATATATATATTTTTTGTCAGACACAGGCAGAAAGATGAATAGATCAGACAAAGAGTCAGATAGTTATACAAAAAATGCAAGCACATCTTCGATACAATAATTTTCAATATTTGGTGCACAAAGGCAATGTTTACATACTTACAAATTTTTCTTTTTTTTTTCACTTCATATTTATACATTTAAGTTCAATAATTTAGTATTAATACCCAGCCTACATACTACACATAAACATTGTACAGAAATTAAAACAAAAAAAATGAAAATTAAAAATACTGAAGTCACCAGATGACTGCTCCATTAATTAATGCAATGGCACGTGGAAAAAGTGTTTTCCTTTTTTTTTTTTTTTTAACTGGTGCTCAATTCTTACATTAATTCTTCTATACACATTATATATATATATATATATATATATATATATATATATATATATATATATATTGTACATAAATATAGATAATACACATGAGAGGACATTTCCTTTAATTTGTACTTTTGGTTCCTAAATATTTTTCTAAAGAATGATGTATCTCTATGAAGAAATCTTTCTAGGCTCCTCTAAACAGTCTATACTGACTCCTAAATGTTCTATTGTTAGATATTTGTGTCCTTCCATTATGCATGTATATCAGACAAATAGTACTTTTGTGTGTACATTTGCATGCCTAAAAAAAAGTAAATAAATAAATAAAGCTGAAGTCTGGAGATTTGAACCTGTGACTTATGAATGCACTAGACTAAAATGGTATAAAAATTAGTATATCTAAAACAGAATATGTTACAGACTAACTATGTAGACTCTTGTGGGAGGGCTTCAATAACTATACACACAATAAATAAAAACGCTAATACCTACATCATTGTTTTATCTAAACAGCTTTTCAACATTTTTTAATCCTCTACCTAAAATACACAGTGACTTCAATGTCCCGTAAAAACTAAACCTTCCTACAGAACATCAAAATGTAACATATTATAGTTTACATCAATATTATGGGCAATTATTCATGCAGCCACTAGATGTCACTGGCGCATCAAAAATAAAAATAAAATGCTTTCATGCTCAATGTACAAGGAGGTTCAGATTTAAATTACACAGACCAATATTTTCAGGGTTAGGGGAACAACAAATGCTCTAAATAAATGTATTCCACATACAAATATTGTAATAAACAACAATGAATGTCCATGTGCTGTGAGATAAGAGAGGTTTTATGTAGTAAACAACTATTTCCCTGAAATAAATCTACACCTAACCTAATAGATACTTGAGATGTAATTGATACAGTTAAAGAAATATATAATATATATACGTATATGAGATTTAAACAGTACTACCTGTGGTTAGGTTTTTTGAGTCATGCAAATACATTATATGCTGTGCTCAAAAGCTTTGTAATAGCAGGCACATGGTTTTGGATTAAAGAGTGGAAATATACTGTGGTTTCCCAGTGGAGTGCACTAGATGTATTTCTTGTGATTCGAAGTGGGAGATATGTTTATTAATTTATTTTTAGGCATGCAAATGTACACATAAACTATCTATCCATCCACACGTTTGCCCACTTATGGCAGACTTACCTAGTGATCCATTCATATGATGAGGTTCCATGGCTCCCATTCCTCCCATGGGGCCATCAGGACCAGGACCCATTGGGAACTGCAAAAAAAAAATGCCCAGTTACACATGCATGTATGATCTAAATGTATACTCACAAGATGGGTTACCACAAGGATCCCCAGGTATACACAGTATACAGGCTTATAGTGAAGTCTCAGCATTTGGGTTTGTAAAAGTTCTGTACCTTACCTATGAATACTGTAATGCTGGTTACAAGTGCCAATTTGGGAGAATTAAACTTGCTGTTTTTGTAAGTAGTAATAATTTACTCTATTTTACTGGTAGTTTGCCTTCGTATTATACATTTTGTTCTGGCCTATTTACTACTGCAAATTAAAGGTGCCATTAGATCACAAACTTGGCCAGTCCCCAGCCAACACTTAGCATTTAAACAGAGCTTAATGTCTGTGTAAAGCTAAGTCCCACAGAATCAGCAGCAGCATCTAAAAAAAGACAGGACACAGTGTACTAAAGGAAAAAAAAGATTTCAAGACATTCTAAACTCATCTATAAGTGTGCAAAAAGGAAGCCAAATCACAATGCTTCCTCCACTCGTTATACTTGTCTTTTACAATAAAAAAATCTTGTGTGGCCTGTTCATAAATTAATGGAGGTCCATATGAAAAATATATATTATATGTCTGGCTAAGAAGCCAGCAATGTTTTCTTACTGTAAAAGGAGGCTGTTGGGAGTGGAGGATGACCAGGCGCACTTGGTAGGCGGCTTTTAGGGTGAATGTATAGGGCTTGTGCTTCATTTCTACATATAATTGGGTTCTTACTGTCGCTAGATAAGGTATCAGTCAGTTAAATCAGTTGCTAGATAAGGTATCATCTTTAGCTCCAGGCAACACATTGGTAACCCTGGTATTAGAATCATCTTAAGTGTCCTATTTATAGTGTGATTGTCAACAGCAAAATGTTTTAACAAATATTAAAATAATTAAATAAATGCAGCCTTTATTTCTAAGCTATGCTATTGACGGTTGCTTTAATGGAGGCACACATATGCATTTGACCCTACCAGGACTTGGCACTTGAGAGGTACCTTGGATTTTGATATCATATCATCAGAAATAGCAGAACAACTCCTAGAAGGCTAAGTGTCTCCTACAGGCTATAGGCCATCTAGATATCCATGATGGTAAACTTAGAAGACTGTACTTGTGTTATGTGTCCATTTTCTCTAAAAATGATTTTATACTCATGTCTTACATAGCTGCTAAAGGGAAATTTATTCCTGAACTACAGAAGTCCTTTAGGTTTTTCTTTCAATGATGTATTGTCAGATTAGATAAACTGGAAGCATCAATGTACACCCCTAATGTGCCATCAGTGACTGCGGCGTAGGACACTTACATTAGGTCTGCTCCCGCCAGGTCCTATGGGATTCATCATTGTGTACATGTTTTCACTGGAGTTTGTAGAGTCTGCACAAGAGACACAATAACTGGAATTAATACACAGCAACACACACAGAGATGGCGCTAAGGAACTGAAGCACGGCTGGGATAAGCATTAGGCGTAGTTAAACCAAGTGAGCTTAGGTAGATTGAATGAGTAGACTATTTTTGCCTATTATCTGATGTTAAATCTATATTGATATGTTTCAAATAATGCACCTATGACAATGTCCTGTTTCATGACAATTAACTATCTGTACTGTATATATCACATACTGTAATGGTCCGAATATAAGCCGCACCTGTAAAATTCAAGGGGAAAAAATAGAAAAAAGATAGTACTCAAATATAAGCCACACCCTTAAAATTGGAGAGAAAAAGACTCTCAGCCATTGCAAGAAACAGGCTTTCTAATATGTACTGTAACTTCCTTTTGCAGGTTACAGGCCTAACAGGATGTTAGAATCACTAAAGCCGTAAAATCGCTATTCAATTGCTACAATACCACAGCCTCAAGCACGCAAATCTGCAGTCATTTTTACGTTTGCGAATATAAGCCGCACACGTAACTCGCAAGCTCGCAAATCGGCAGTCATTTTTTTACATTCGCAAATATAACCCACATCCGTAACTCGCAAACTAAAAAAAAAAAAAAAAAATATCGGAAAAAAAAGCTGCGGCTTATATTTGGACCAATATGGTATAGAGTTGTCAGTGTGTGTCACGTTACAATGTTGG
Organism: Discoglossus pictus; assembly: GCA_027410445.1. NCBI lineage: Eukaryota > Metazoa > Chordata > Amphibia > Anura > Alytidae > Discoglossus > Discoglossus pictus. Next base: position 277,268,274 of record CM050163.1, read on the forward strand.
TCACGCTATTGCAGACCACGCGGGATTTAGGCTGCAATGAGTGCCACTCATTGCACTGCGAGGCGAGCAGTTGAGGCACGCAAGACTTAGGTGGCGAGCAGTTTCACGTTCACTGCAAGACTTGCGAAGCTGCGAGGGTCGTAACTCTAAAAACACAAAAATGTAACTAAAATAATAACACACTTACACACAGCACAGGGGGAGAGCCAGGAAGCCTGGGAGTGAGGTGGCAAGTGATTTTAAGCTATATTTAGGGTTTTTGTCAATATAAAATTGGCTATGCAGTAATATATGAATTCAATAAACACAGTAAACATACTTAAATACACTCATATCTGTCCATTCACAGATACATTAGAATAGCACTATTGCATAAGTAAAAGAGAGACTTTTGCACTAACATATGATCTCCACGTGCATATAATATATATATATATATATATATATATATATATATATATATATATATATAGTACCGATACTAAAACAAAGTGTTTATTTTCAGCTGCCCCCTCAGACTTATTATCTGACGCTCCTATACTATCTGCTCCTGTTCTCTGTCCCTGCTGACCTACTTTGTCAGACACATCCCAAAAGCAGATGGAGTAGTGAGTCCACAGCCAAAACAAGCAGAGGCCCAGGAAAAGCTTTAGGAGAGCAGGCGGACAAGTCCTATTGTTGTCTGGGTCCTGACTGGTCTAGGGGCTGCAAGGAAGGGGGAGCCATGTCTGGCAGGGGGCTCTGGCTTCTGTGTACCTGAGCTACTGGCTTCCCACAATCTTTCTCACTTTAGGATTATTTATAAAAAACGTAAAAAAAACGTCTCAGTTATTTTTTGCTCACCATAACTTATTGGCAAATTTACGAAGTTCAATAGGTAGAAAAATAGTTGTTCCTTATTTTAAATATAAAATATAACCATCCATAGATTACATTGTGGTCTCCACCATAAAAATACGATAACCTGGCCTTGTTTCCACACCAAGAGATTACCCAGAATTCTTTGTTATAATGACTGTAATTTATGTGGGTAAGCTTTAGGTTTTAGGATCTGTCTAAGAAAGATAAATATGCCAATACACTTTTTAATGTTCTTGCCACTTTTTGTCCATCATATTGATGTGTGACAAATTCTTAGAAATATTTCTAAGTTACTATTTTCCTAGTAACCCATAAATAGGTGTTTCCGAAAATATTGTTTTAAATGTAAACAAAAATTGTTCATGTAAAAAAAAAAAATGAAAAAAGTATAAACCTCCTGTATTTGCTGCATGTGATTTTTCAAAACTACATCACAAGAGAGCAGCTTTCCTACCAAGTGTGTGGAGGGTTTGCTTGTTGCCAAACCTCAGACCCAAAGTTGATCCTTGGTTTTCTATATATTTAGGGTTTAGCCCTAGGTTTGCTCCAGGCTTTTCTGAATTAACCGCTACCACTTATGATGGAAGTCATTGCTTCCTTGTTATTAAAGGACCACCGTATGATAAAAAATATATATATACATTAAATATGTATACTCATAATTATGATTATAATTAGGAATAGGTCATTAATAAGAAACACAAATAATCTTTAATTCCTTGGAAGCATCCATAATACATTGGTAAGTATTTCATGTATGAGAGGGAGTCATATGACAAATCGGTATCTATTTGCTTCTCTCCCACCTTCTATATACTGATATCTAAGATAATAACACCCCACAGACTCAAAGCTTTCAGGAAATACTGAAGCTAAACAAGCTGGAACTTTTTTACAGACAAAATGTTAAGACTTTCTCTAAAGAGTGCTTCTATGTACATAATGTGCTGGTGTTTAGCTGTTCTGTCATGTCCGACTCTTTGGGTCCCCAGCACCATGCCAGACACCTATGTCAGCCACTGCTCATCTGACCTCCACCAAGCTTATACAGCTGCTAATATTGTTAGTTGGGGACATAATTCACACATTAAATTATTCCTAAATGACAGTGGTATTTTAAAATTGTATTTACTATTTTGCTCTTATTAATAATACAAGAACAGAAGAAAGTTTTATTTTTTTCATACCTCCTGGGCTGGGCATTATTGGAGTTCCTGGAGGACCTCCGCCTCCTGGAGGACCCTGCAAATAAGGAGGGAGAAAGAAAATGTTATTTGCATGCATTAACAAAGTATGTAGCTATGTAGTGAAGTTACTTTAAATGGCCAATAAATGTATTTTTTTTCCAACTTAAATTGGACCAGTCATGTTTGAGATTCTTGTTTCTTTTTAATAGAAAACTTAAACTAGCTATGCCTTGTACCAGCCATTTTTAAAACTACATTTTTTGTGTGATATCCACTCTTATCACTTTTTGGCACAGCGTGCTTGTGTACTGTGGAGTATGAGAAGCCAAAATATTTAGAGGACACTAAAGTCTCCCCTTTTAGCGGTGCAGAACTGGTTAACTTTTGTCAGGAGTGGGCAGATCTACCTCTAGAAAGGGAGACAAAGGCTGTATACAAAGTGTCCTCTGCCCTCCCTTATCAGCTTCCATACATACACAACACATATATGAATAAATGTACACTTACCACATAGTTTCCTGGTGACGATGATGAATAAGCTATCTGAAAATTGAAAAAAAGAGGGAGAAAATGGTGTTACCGCTAACCCAAACTCTGCCAGAGGGCACGGAGAAGCTTTTGTGTACTTCTCACATAGTACTGAACAGAACATTTGCAATGCTTATCCTTACATTAGACTACATTTAAACAAAGCCTAAATGTTAGTTACTTACTGAGTTAGCGTTCGGATTTGGCCATGGACCCCTTCCTCCTGGACCCCTATATAAAAAAATATCATTGTATTGTATTGTTCAGGAAGTGAACATAAATAACTCTACATAATTATCTGCATAATTCAAACATTAACAGAAAATTATTATTTAAAAAGTTAAGAAGCTTTTTATGTAGATTAAAAAAAATATATATGACCACCAGAAGAAATAAAAAAATAGTAATAACAAGTAAGGTGTCCATTGTAGAAATACTATGGAACACCCATCTAAGAGTGCTGTAGACAAGTACTAATTAATATAATAGATAATAATAGATAATAATTATTAATAAGGTTCAGATACAAAGGAAAATGTAAAGAAATAAATAAATATTCTGTATTCAAAATACTGGATCCAGGAACCAAATATTTTTGTTGATTTAGTTTCACAGCAGACTTGCTAATAATAAAGATTTCTTGACCACAACAGATCCATTGCTGTTGGAGAACATGAGTCTTGAACACAACATTTAAAACTAAATGATGTTGTTAATACTGTAGTAAGCCAGAGTAGGCCCAATACTACTGGAGATGTAGGCCAATGGAAGCAGGTCCAACTATAAGTAAGGTAGATGTCCAGAGCAGACCCATTAAAACTGGTGTAATGGACTAAAAGGAAATCAGCCAAGACTTTACAATATATAATTCAAAAATTAGGCCTAAAAGAATGAGTACTGCTGGATTCTGCCAGAACAAAGGACACTTAAACGTCATATTACTAGATAACTGACCCAACAGTATAGATACAGTATATTAGAAGTGATCAAATAGTACTTGGGTTCTCTGCTAAAGCTGACTACATTAATAGAGGATCTGTCCTTCCATAAATTTGGAGTAGCAGAATTGAGAGAATACACTTACATGTTCATGCCAGGCATACCAGGACCACCTAACGAGTTAGGAGGAGGCCTCATGCCACTCCCGTAATTCTGAAACAAAATGAGGAATAAATCATTAGTATTAGCTGCACCAATCTAAGCTGCTCAATCTTTCTATCTAATGTTTCTTTCTAACATATCTTGGAGAGAGAATTTTTGTCTTTTAAAGAAACAGGTCATGAATGTATGTTAATTTGCGGGATATGACACATTCATTGATAATTTTGTACTGTATGACATAATCAAGAACTAAACTTGAAATCAGAAAATGGTATATAATCTTCTTAGTTACGATAACATATAAGGAACTGAAAATCTATAATCTAGGGTATGATCTCATGTTTGCAGGAATCTCTCTTTACCTGCGGTCCCATAGCTGCCATGCCTCTTGGTGGGTTCATTCTTTGCATGGGTCCTCCCATGTTTGGGTGTCCTGAAACAACAGGAAAAACTCTTTAAAGTTTCAACACATATTTATTGCGCCTAACAATTTTAGCAGTTATGATAGGAGGAAGATCTCAATTGTTGAAATACTCTAGAACATATTCAGGAATTTGCCACGAAGGATATATTCACAAGTATTTAATATGCTGTGAATGGGAATTCAGATTACTGTTCAAGAGGATCGGTCAGAGTTGGTGAAGCCTTTTTTGAAGGATGATGGACTATGCTTACATTTAATACCTGTTTGCTAGCATACTGGAGGTCTCCTGAACAGAGTAGATACCAGTGGCAAATAATTTTGGCTTTATTATGAAATATACACCTAAAACGGATCAAATAAAACTAGGACATCTGTAAGCAACAAAAATTGTTCCAATGTACCATTAGAAAAGTAAAAAATGTATTTTCCACTTTGTAAATAATTATAACAAATACTTTACAGAAGATTTACTCTAAGTAAGCAGCTTCCATTGAGGAACTGGTTAATAAGTGAATTTATGTCTCTGCTTTAAGAGTTACATAGGCATACGGAAGCTAATAAGCAATCACGAGGTTTACAAAATATTTGTTTTATGATTTGTGAAGAGCTGAAGTTTTTAAACCCATTGATCGCAGATATTAGAGGTGCTGTTGTACAATCTTCATGTGGGAGCTTTAAGATATTGGGAGTCGCAGTGTCACTTGTGATGCTGTAATCGGATTAAAGTAAAGCTTAGATGTGCCAAGTATTGTCAAATGAAGCTTTACAGCTCCTCAGTGACCGCTTCAGTAAAGCCGAGAAAAATGGAACCACTGAGTCAGGAGAAGAGGGTCAAGAAATAACCAACAGAGGCAAAAAATGTAGGTCCAAAAAGGAATACAAAATGGGGCCTAGTCTGCCCTGCCTCGTTGTGAATGGACAGCAGGTGTCAGGCAACTATCTGTGTTGAGTCTTAATATTCAAAAAGTTAACAGTCAATGAGCTACATTCACTAAGATGGGACCTCTCCAATTCCTATTCCCCACAGAACAAAATAAGGATAAGAGAGGTATTGATAGAGACCTCCCACCTTTGTGATGATGATTCAGTAAAGTACCAGTTCAGATGTAACCACTAAGGCAAAGTGAAAAAGAGTTCTTTTATTTTTAAAATGTATGCATTTTGTACTGTCAACAGCAGTGTTGAGCTTTCTCCAGCTTCGTTCACTCTACAGGTTCTGCAAGGACCACAAACTAAAAGCATTCTGCGGATGGCAATAAATTCTCCTTTCTGGAGCCAAACATGTCAGCTTATTCCTGTAGGTTCGTTAGATATTCTAATCTCAACTGGAAAAATGTCATATGTATAAATGAGGTGAATACATTATACAAGCATTTAGATAGCTGTAATAGTCATTTATTGTCCTTTCATGAACTTTGAAAATACTCCTATTTGCTCAATACATTCTGTGGTATAAGCCATACTCCTTACAACTCAATGTAAATACATAATTTGAGTGCTATAAAAACCAACTGTGCAGTATTTTCAAATAATTGCAAAACAACGAAAATGCAAACATATTTAGAAATTTTCTACTTGATTTTGGCTATTCTACATAATGGCGAAAGCAGATTTCATGACTTCAACGGTCCTTTATGTGCAAAAATGACAAAAAAAAATAAAAGATAAAGTTCACTTGTATATTACCAATGTGAATTTTGCTTCAAATTGTTTAAAAATCCAATTTTATAATTTGTGTGGCATCAGTAAGAGGAAGTACATATTTGTGCTAATTTGGCAGAATAACACATCAATTCTTTATAAATGTATCATTCCCAGCTCACCATATTCAGAAGCTCATGCAAGCTCTTGTGTTTAATTAAACATGCAAATCAAACTAATTGTGTAAGTCATTGTAATACAAATCTTTAAACACTAATGTTTCTGGGTACAGTGAACAATATCAGATTCTAAAATAGTCCCTCACAGCCAATTTAAATAGTTGCACGATTCCTTGGGGAGACTGGCTTATCAAAACATTTCTTATGTTGTCTTTAAACATCATTCTTCTTCCCTAAGTTTGGTTGAGACATAAGATAAATGGGAAATAACAGAAAAAAAAATCACTTTGACTACAGGACTAAAAGAATAATTTCTAGAAAGAAATGCTAGGAAAAAGTATAGAAGTTGAAATGTGATGATGTTCAAGTTCATCACTACACCACCCAATAGTAGATAATAATATAGTAAAAAAATGATCCAATGCTTAAGCTAGGTAAGTCAGTATACAAAGTTTTAATACTACAGCAAGTCACTATGCACTAAAGTCCCCTCTGTTTTTCTGTCTCCCGCCCCTCAAGCACAGCTAAAGTCACCATATGGTGTTAAAGCAGCGTTCAGCGATTGTAATTCACGTACTTAGGATACACTATACAAGCTCTCCTTAATAGCATAAGAAGCCTATCTGGGGAGTGCTCAGGAACAGGTCTACTCTGCTCTGAAAACCTGCCATAAAAGTAAACTCTAATCTCCGTGATACCGTAATTACGCACACATTCTGTCCGCTTATATACCTACTACTAATGAATATGTATTGTTTTATAAACGGTGAAACAATACTATGTATGTGAACCTTATGGACCAAGGAAATAAACAACAGCTTTATTCTCCCAGTAAAGGGGTTAAACACAACCAATATTACAAATGTAGTACATCACGAAATGAATGGGACAGGTTACTGAACTTTGTGTATGTGTGTTTGCGTCGTTCAGTCATGTTTGGACTGTAACACACCATGCTGATCCACTTGGTGTTCATGGCAGAGATACTGGAGTGGGTTGCTAGTTCCTTCTCCAGTGGGCCACAGCATACAGCTCTTGGTATTCCTAGGTGGTCTTCGATCCAAGTACTGACCAGGCCCAACCCTGCCTTGTTTACCTCTTGGTTCCCTGACTAAAATCGAACCAAGGTCGCAGCAGTGAAAGCACCAAATCCTAACCACAGGACCACCAGGGAACTGAACTTTGTGCCCAATGTTTAATATATAAATCAAAACATTAAGAAAAAGATTTGTGATTTTGAAACAAATAATTATTATTTTACAGATAGTATACTTGAGTAATGGAAGAGTCTTATGGAGTCTTATGGTCAAAAAGGATATGTATGTATAAGAAGGTATGCAAGTTGAGTGAAGCCCCCTTTGTCGTCCTTTTTTGCCATGGGAACTCCTCTGATTCACTTTCTGAAAATAATCTAGAGTTATCTCTGCATGATAGTTGCCTCTCTGGGTTACTAGAGGGCTAAGAATTACTGTCCAAGAGCCCGATTCAATTCAAGCCCATATCTCGCGGGATCCTGGCCGTATGTCTGTGGCCATGCTGCAGGCTTCCGTTTGTCTACGAATCCACAGCTATTCAATTAAAGGAGCCCCCAAGTTATGGGACCAAAGCCGAGTCCATAAACCATGCACTCGTTCGTAGCAGTTCAGGGTGGGGATATGATCAATTAAGCAAGACCCTAACCTACCATTTCAAAACAGCCAATAGAAAATGAGAGCGTCATCATTACGTCAGTAAAACATGGAGGTTACATGTCAATCAATTAGATTTGGGGGTCCGATATGCGTTCAGACTCGCAAATCCTCAAAATACAGAATTATAAAAATGAATGCCAATACTGTTCTAGTCCATTTGGGTGGCCTGATGTGTATTAACTCATAGATTCCTGAGATAGATATAACTCCGAAATGAAACATAAAAATACCTTTTATTTACTGCCGATTTGCAGTATTGATTTTTTATTTGCATTTACAGTGCTACGGACAGGGGTTAACCCCCCTTGCAGGTCCTCTCTAGCACTCGTAGGATTTTCTCCTACATTTGCCGCTTACGGGTGTGAAACCATTTGCGAGCTTGGGGAATTGTAGCAATTGAATAGCGATTTGTGATTTTAGCGATCGTAACTCTTGCGGAATTGAAAGATCAAAGACTTCAGGAGGCTGTAAGTTACGGGTTTAACCATCGCAAAGTTATCAAGGCCGTAACTCGTTACCTGCTTGGAGCCCAAAAAAAGATGCCAATTGTACAGCAAATTAACTTAAGGCCTCACGTAACTTAAGATTGCTAGATTGAAACGGGCTCCTAGTCTACAGTGAAGACCAAATCATGGTGACCAAACCTGTCCAATTTGTATCCTACTAAAACAATGACAGACTCCTCAAGTCTGGTGGAAGGAGCATTCCCTTGACATCTCGTACATGTGTGCCTTTGTACATTCATAGACCACAGTTAAATTGACACAGAAAACAATGAATTATTGAAGTACATGTAAAAAATAAACACCATTGCATTTGGGTGTAATTATCCATTTGAAGTGAGAGTGCCTTAAAATGTATATACAGTTCCACTGAATATTTATTTACAGTCAATTCCAATGATGTTTATTTTTGGGGTACTTTTCATTTCTGCAATAACTTGGGACATCTCACGTGTTACTTTAATAAACTATACTATTTTCAAAGTATTTGTTTTAGGATTTATAAAGCACAGGTCTCTCTTAACCCATTGGTGGCTTGCACAACATTCATATTAAGTAAGTGATTCATATTAAGTGAGTGACTAAAACACACTTTAAAAATTGTAAGTCAAAGCCCCCAAAGTTGTTATAATAATGATAATTAGAAGAAGTATGTAACCTAAAATATAAAAACGTACCTTGTGGCCTTGTGGGGTCCATGGAGTTTGGCAACAGTGGCTGTGAACCTGGAACTCCAACTGGGGGCTAAAAACAGAAAATAGTTTAGTATTAATTATGTTTTGAGAGCGTATAGATCTGCTTTAAATTTTCAAAACCTATACTGAATCTATACATGAGATTTTAATAAATACATTTATCTATTTAGATATAAACAGACCACCCCTGTTTGATTAAAAAAAATTAAACTAAACAATGAGTTACAGTAAATATATTTTGCTATTACCTGATTTGGCATTCTGAGGGAAGGTCGTGGGCCACCGGGATATCGAGGGGACATGAAGGGCTAAGGAAGACGTAAGAAATTAAGATTATAAGGATTAAGGACAAACACTTACCACTGTGAAAGCTTCAATTAACCCTACTGTATAATCAAAGCTATAATAGGATGTGAAACATGTCAGGAGGACATAACTTCAGAGGTCTTGGGGCAGTTATGTTGTGACCTTTTCTGTTCTTAGGGTTACATTGCTCTTTGGAAGCTGAGACCTTATTCTGTACAGAGGTAGACATTTCTCTTGATTTCGCAACTCTTGGATGATTGTTACGGAGGAGGCATCAATACTACTGAACTGTATATTTATATATATTTATTTATGTTATAAATTATTCAGTAACTATTCACTACTTTATTAACTATAATATGCAACTATTCCATAAGAAGAACTGCTCACACTAAACTGCATATAATAATTAACAAATGAATGGCTGGAATTTAACTATTTTAAAAAGATATCTTGCCACTTATCATATTAAGTTCTTCAAAAGCATACTGTAAATAAGAAACTTCAGTGGTCCTACAAATTGACAAGATTAAGGGTTTATGTAAGGGCATATACCAATCTGTAAGGGATTATGCCAATCATTGGACACAGTTACATGTTGTTCCACACATTTAAATTTACTGGGACAAAGCCAGAAAAGGGTTTATATAGGGTCAGGCTACTTAAATCCAAGGACACTCATAGGCTTTACAGAAACAATGCTTTTAAAATGTCTCTAACAGCTGAAGTTACTTAATAATAATCACATTGAAATTGATGAAGTCAATGATCTGAATAGCAGGATTAGCACACGGTTATCAATCTGTGGTGAGAGCTACACATGGCAATTCAATAAAAATAACATTTACGGCAATTCTCTGTCAGGAAACCTCAAACCTGTTTCCCTTTGGACTTTCTGGGAGGCTTTTCCAAGAATCAGGTCAAGTAATTCACAGATAATAGCGGGAGAAGAGATATGTGCTTTCAGCTATTCAAACAAGACAGTGTGATTCAATGACTTGGCCTGGCTCACTAATTCCCATGATACAACAGGTAGTCAATACAATATTAATATTACATTATTTTCCTGCTGCTCTACAGAAGGACTTTCAAATATTGATGGATCCTCCTTGTTTGCGTATGGGAATGTGGATATGATTTCCAAATATATTAAACTCAAGGGGCTGGAGGATGACTTTAAATTCCTCATGGACCCAATTCTCTTTCAGAGAGTTACATTTGCTAATGAGTGTGCTTTGAGTTATTTACAGTAAGCATATATATATATTTTTTAAAACAATATTTATTTATGTGTTGCATAGTGCAAAAAAAGATCTTCTATCATTTGAAGTACAAAGGGAATGGTTATCTAATCTAGAAATATGGCAGCTTCCAAACACAATAGTCACTATCTACATCTACTACAGGTCAAAACTATAAAACATTCTCCCTAGTTTATTACTTATGTGGCATTAAACCATAGCTCTAAACTCCAGTTCTCTCAGATACATAATAGGCAAAGGTGTAAGTAGATAAATCTGGGATATCCTTACAACAAGAGTCTCGTAGGATCATTGGTCTATTTTAGCCCCATGAACTACTAAAACACAAAAATTATTTTCTTAGCGTGTAAACCAATCTACGTATGACCAGGGACACACCTCTGGGTTTTGTGGCATTAGAATTATGGACCACTGTTCTACAGTGTAACTACCCTCCACCATCTTCAGCTGTCTGATCGAGCTTTGCATCAATAATGTGCTCCCACCATGCGAAAATAAAGCTCACAATTCTGTCCCTATAAATCGTTTAACGGTAATTGGGATTAACTCAGTTGGGAAAGATTTGCAATTAAAAATACATGCATAGCTACCAGACACATGGAGGATGATGGGGAAGGGATTTGATTGCCTTGTGGCCATGGCTGGATTAAGCCATTACCTTCCAGTTATAGCTATTCAAAACTAAACAAAGATGGAGCAGAAACTCAGACTCTCGGAACATCGTTTATAGATATCAAATTGGAGAAGACCTTGTTTTGTTGGTTTGTGCACTGCCTTACCTGACTGTGAGGACCCATCATGGGGTTGTTGGGGTTGTGTGGAGGAGGCTGTGCATGAGGTGATGGCTGAGAACCTGGAGGACCCTACAAGCAAAACAAAACAAGAAGCGGTCAAGGAGGGTATTCAAAGTCAGCAGAAAACAGTTATACATTTTTATTGCCTTAGATGTTTTGAAGATCCTGTGAGTAAGGCACATTCCCTGGTTTGGAGTCTGAATTAGCGGACTCCACTGCTAATGTTACAAACGAAACAAGAGTTGTGACTATACCAGCCATATAGTAGTGTAATGGTAAACTGATTTGCAGTCTCCTGTAACAAAGTAACTGAAATGATGCCCACATAATCAAATCATTTTGCTTGTTGACAAATTGGATTAATTTTTTTAATTCATTTTACTCCACAGAGTTCCCACCAATGTTTTTTTGAAGAAAGAAAAATACAAGAATTTTAAAATAATGTGTCATAATAAAACACATCCAACATGTTTTTCCTACTAAACCCTCCCCACACAGATGATCTAGTTTAAAACCCCAAAATCACCATGAACCAACAATACAACATGTTTAGAGAAACTGCACAACTGAGCCAGGACAGTATTAGAGTGAACATGTAGTCTAGGTGAACATAACTTCACATACAGAATACATTATATATATTATTTTGCTGATCCCTTATGCTTTTTTTTCATGGCATGATACACTTGTCTATTTGCATTTCAGACATTAGTGATGCTGTAAGGCTTTGTTAGCTGATGTTATGTGAATATTTATTTTATTTGTGACCTCTCTATCCATATACACTCACACATGCCTCACACTGTGCAATGTGACCTCTGTCTCCTTCTCTCTGCCCTCTGACTGGTGAATGGAGTGAGCGCTGCATCTGCTAAGCAGGCAAAAAGTAGCACTAAATTCTAACATATATCTGCCTCAATATCCAGATGTGCAGCTTTAATGAGCCTCAATTATTGTTCCCCATGTGCTTCACTCTATAAGGTTCCTCCACCAATCCTGCGTAAGCAGCATGAGCATCTTCACAAAGAACAAAGCATGCCTTCAGTCCCTTTGGTTTGGTCATGACAAATAGAAGAAAGTCTGGTAAAGCAGCTTAGCTATCTTTAGGACACATAATTCTGCTCTACATGAACTCCGATTTGGGGAGTATGTTACTCAGATGAAGTCTAGAGTTTCTTAGTTTGTCCACTGCTCGTACTAATCCTTTGTAGGATATGGTTAAACATGATAACTACAGTACTACATATATTTGCCAATATTATGTCTCAGTCAACAAAATTAAGTAATTATTGCTTTGCAATATGCCGCAGGTTCCTCTGGCACAGAAGAGGTTACATCTATGGCATATTTTAAATTGTGTCTTCCTGCGGCCTTGTAATTAACATCTGAGGCTAATAAGAGACATATGGCAATCACTGGTTTGAGTCTACAAGCCCAAATCCCGCTAGGTACCATCCTGGCCAATCACGTCCAGGCAAAAATAAGGGAAATAAATGATGCAATTAATAAAATCATTTTCTATCCAGCTAAGGAGATAAATGCTTGGCAGAGTCAAACTCGCCTTCCCAAGCTGAGCACATAACGGCGAGCAGGCATCGATAGGGGGCACTGCGACACAGCTAGCTCTTTACACGCTTGTCTAAAAAATGTTATTTCCACATTTTTGACAGCAACAAGTTTGTAAAGCTTACATTCCCCCTCCCCTCTCTCTACCTGCAGCACGCTATAAAATCAGACACAAATTTTTTTAACCAGTGATGGGCCAGGAGACTTCTAATCTAAAACAATACTCTCTTTGGTATGCTTAGCTGCTCTGTACGTACATATGTAATTGTATTACATTCAGCTTGGAGGAGACAAGAGACTGATTTATATGATATAAACACATTAATAGATTTAGCCAAGTACAGAAGGGAAGCATTGAAGTACTGGGAAAAAAATAATCTGAGTCAGGTATATGAAAAATAGCATCTAGTACTCTTTGACAAACAGGTCGATGGTAGATCCATGAGGATCCCATTTGGGCAGGTAGGGCTAATAAAGCTATTTGGAAGTGGCTACCATTTGATTTTTATATACTAGTATGACAATAACTTCCCTTTAAGAAGGATGCTAATGAAAATACACATTGCACTAAAGATAATGAGTCAGTCAGTATGAGAAGCCTCACCTTAAATAGGGAAAAATTCTCACCCTAAAAATACATTTTTTTTTTTAAATGTGGAAGGCAATCTAATTTTGTAAGTAAGTGAAACAGAACGTCTAATTTCTTTGATAATTACAGAAGCCAAGGTAGGGGAAAGCTTGGTGGCTAATAAAAAAAATATTTTTTAGTTGATTACTCATATCAGAGATCAAAACAGACCTATACATTGACACTTGTATAAGAAAGTAAACATATCCAAAGACAACTATAACCAATAATGCTGAGAGGACACCACAAGCATGCCACGAGACACATGCATCTACATCACACATGTCTGTGTCAGAAACACGTCCTGCTGAGACAATAAAGGGGCAGCACTTAGATCTGTGATAGGCAACTTCTTTCAGTTGAAGGGTCCGATATCAAGACTAGTTGAATACACATCAAAACATTTAAAATTCACTGTAGGCGAGATGGAGGTGACAAGCGGAAGCAAAAGAGTAGTGTGGGGATCTTGAGTGGCAGGTGAAAGTGATAATGTTAGGGGAGGTGTTAAAAATGGATTGTACTGTGTGGTATGGAAGGGGACGTGACTTTCCATGTAAGATAACAGAAACGTTGGATACATGGGATGCATTATCAAGTTGCATATTGCGAGCCAACAATTGGAATTGGCGTACAGGAACCTACTTTATTGATGCAGTCCAGTATATATTCCAACAGGCCAACAGTGAGAAGTACTTGCTTCAGTCAGATTTTTTTTTAGTTTTTATATCCTTTTTGACATAGGTCTGTCCTTTATACCCTTCTTATACCCTTCCCTTATTTTTTCAACATTTCTCATCATTGGCTTCTAACAACTCTCATGGGATTATATTCAATGTATTTACCAATTTTCCTGTAAAATAACATTTCTCCTTACCATGGTCTAATTTTATGCATATGTTGCATCCGAGACAAAAATATAAAATAAAAATCTAAAAGGAGTCAAACCACTAATCAAACTCAAATTTCTCACATTTGTTTTAGTGTTATAGGAAGGACTAACTGAAGATAAAACATGTGACTTGTCTGCACACATCCCATTTTCAAGCTCCTTTGATTATATACAATTGAATAATATAGATATTTCATAATAATACACATTAATAACTGAATAATTAATCTTCCTTATGATTATTATTATTTTTAAAATGTTTATCTGCAGGAAAATGGATGAAATGGCAAGAAAGAGAGTACACCTGGGAGAAAAATGAGGGCATATGTTGATGGAAGAAATGATCTGGATGGCGAAGAAAAATACACAATGTAATTAGAGCTTCTCAGTGCACGTGTGTGGTTAATACTGCGCTATTCACTACAGTGTTCCTGGCCCGCAGCAGAGGTCTTAAGATGTGGTCTCACCACCAACACACAAGTGTTGCCCCCAGAGCCTATCATGCTACACAGCAGCTTGTCTGGACAACAAGTGGTTCAGTGTCCACACATTCTCCAAGTGCCAGGCATCCAATGAGCTTACTGTTCTGGTTTGGCTTTCCTCATAGTGGCAACAAACTTCTCTTCACCTAGGCCACACAGCACAGGGGCAACTCTGTACACACCCACAATTCCCTTATCTGATCCTAAACTTTAGACCTAATTTGATGCTTGATATTTAATATGCAAGATAACATTAAGTATTTATGTATACCCCTTTGTATATTAGACATAACTCCTTCTATGCCTCGTGACTGCACAAGGTTTCCTTTCAATGCCTCTCATGTTAAAACATGGCATCATGTTCTGTCTGAAATGCTAAACTTAACTTCATAATATATTGAATACCTAAATGTGAAGCTTAGGTAAGTGTACCACATTCCTATAACAACGCGATCAGACAAGACCATATGGAAATGATAGTAGATAAAAGATAAAATGATAAAACACTATGTGTATCTGATAGTAGGTGAGAATCACTTAGCCCATCTTTTCTGCCCATTTTTCTTTTGGTTGCACAAATTAAAACCATGGACCTTTGTTAATAGCCTTACACTTCACTCAGATATGAATTCTCTTAAAGGACCACTATAGTTCAATTACAAGTAAAGTATATATCTTTGTTTGTTGGGTACAGACTATTAAAACAATATTTAGTTTAAAATAAAAGTTACTATTTTTTCATACTTTTGATACCTGTATTTATCAGGGGGTGTGGTCTGCTCTGCCTGGAAGCTAAACTAAAAAAAGGCTGACCAGTCAGACTCTGGTTCAGACTGAACATGCTCAGTAAGAGGGCGGTGCTATGATGGCTCATGCGCTGCCACTGGGTGGTGCCTACGTGGCAGCTGCAAGCAGGTTACAATACAACTGTTACCACTGTGTAGCCTATTGGGGCCAAGTATGGGCAGGGCCAATGACATCAAAGCGGATCCTGCTTTAAAGCTATATGTAGCCCTGAGACAGAGCTGGCTACGCCCCCAGGAAGTAGGAGAAAGGCAGTTCTGCTTGAGGAGAAAACAGGCAAAATAAGAAAAATATTAACTTTATTTATTTTAAACTGCATACTGTTTTTATTAGTCTATGCCTAACAAACAAATGTATGAGCTTTACTTGTAAATGTACTACAGTGGTCCTTGTATGGCTTCTTATTCTAGAAAATATTTTATTTGAAGGGCCACTTCTAAAAGTGCTAAGGTCTTGGCGAACAAATTATTTTTCTACTTCCTGTTAAAAGGACTGGGAAATATTTTTTTCTTTGTTGTATCAAAGAGGATGTTTGATAATGTGTCACAGTGTGTTTTATTTTTTCAAAAAGGTGTCAGAGCTCAAAAACATTATATTAGTTCACCTTTTAGGTGTCAAATATTTTCTATGATCCATGATAGGCAAGATAAACACATCCCTCAGCCTCCAAGTCAGCTTTAACAAGTGCTAAAGCCAGACAAGACTGAACTTTCTATACATAGAAAGAGTCTTCAAAAAATAAGATTTTCCAAAAAATAGGTTTATGCTAGCTTACATAGCTGCTAATGTTGTTAGTCTGTTAAACAGTTAACAAATGGGAAGTCCTTCCTTAATTCCAGCGATCCTTTAAAGTTACTACACTATTAAGGTCTAAACCGCCTTAGGGAAATATCAATCCTTAACATTTATATTAGAATAGAACTGAGCATGAAAATAACACTTTAACAACTATACTATGTAGATATTTCATAGCGGAGTGATTTATCTATCACAGTATATGTGTATTTTACCCTCTTAGGTGGGTAGCGTTTTGATGAGGAGGCTGGTGTTCATTTAGGGTGTAGAGCGATATTTTAAATACTCCACTTGTTAAGAATAAACCATAGCAGACACAAACAACCCTAAGAAAAGAATTGGCCCCTTCAACTAACTGCAACCATCTGGAGTACATAGGGTTTTAAAATAATTGATATCAGCATTTCACCCTTTCCAAATACGTCACCCTGGAATCCTACAGATGACTTTGTCAGAGACTTGGCTCTGGTGATTTTGCGCTATGTGTTCCCTGAAGGATTTTGTATTTTATAGCAGTGAGCATCTTCCTACTGATATTTGTACATTTCTCCTCTTTCTCAGAGCCAGTGGAAATGCTGAGTTTGTAATCTTTAGTCTTCAAACCTGCCAATCCAGGAGGCTTAATTTACAGGGAAATGCAGAGATAACATCAGCTGAAATGCATACATTTGCACAGGCACATACTCATATAGACACGCAATTAGACTCCCATACACACATGGGTGATGCACACTGTATGCAGAAGAGACTCAAATACATGCACACATACAAACCAATATACACAGAAAAGACTGAATCAAATATACAGATACACAAATGAGCAATTGAATAGTGGAGATGAACGGGAGCCCGCAACATACCCGCAGATGTACCGCCTACTACGATCGAGTTGCGAGCTTGCAATTGAATCGGGCTCTAAGCACACAATAACTTGCACAAACACCCGACGGTGAGGTTCACATGGTCTAGGATACATTGACTAAGTGAATTATACTATTATGTTCTATTTACCCCTGTTTAATGTGGGGAATTTGTCTATGATTATGGGTATTACCAGTGCAATCTGGAACATTATGGTTCACCCACTCCAACAGAGATCTATGTTGTTGCCATATTACTACGTAGTCTACAATAACAAAGAAGAAATCACACAGAAAAAACATGGCGTCCACCAAGACTGTCCATAACCTCTGGACCCTATCTGACCCTCTAGTTTTATTCCAAATAAAGAGAATAACCTAAAATTGTTTTAGGAGGTGAAAAACAAGGGAAGCCAGAAATGAGACTAACAGAGGAAGAAACAGAGCCAAGTTTGGTAAATTAAGGGAAATATCCACCGCTGCCTAAAGAGGTTTCTACCTTGGCTCATTCTCTGCTTCTTGCTGGTAATTACATTTATGCTGGGACACTCAATCCGTTAAGTAACGTGTGTAATTAGATCTATAGACACAGGGAGGCTGATGACAGATCGACCTCACCTACTCTGCCCCTTTTCTTTGCTCTCTGAAACTCTTCAGGATACAAGTGATTTGGCTGAGATTTGCTGGTTCGATTCTACCCTGGGCCATTTAACTACTGAAGTTGTTGTTTGCCACCCTTACTATATATCCCTGTATAACCGATTCTTACAGACCTGTAAGTGTGCAACATAATGGCTGTTTGCTCTCTATCGAGGCAGCTGTGTAACATCCTCATAAGAGTGGCGGACTAAACGCCTTCAAAGTAATGTTTTGGCATTAGAAGGTGTGAAATGTTTACATGCTATTAAGGCAAAACACATGACAAGCTTTGCCGTTTTGAATAACCTACGTTTCTGGCTGGTAATTAAATTCATCACAAGATACTCATTCCATTAGGTAGTACTTGTAATGAGATCTACAGAAATATGGCAGCTGATGATGGATACAACTCGCCCACTAGGTCCACTTTACATTCCCTGCTTGCTACTGTGGGCGCTGAGTGCTTCTGGATACATATCTGGGTCTAGTTCCAGCTTCAAAACCTACAGAGATTTTGTGTGTGACCTCAGACACGTTAATCTATGCCTCAACTATGAAACACAGAATGTGTCGACAGATCAGATCTTTTGCCCAATATCCCATATGCATCCAAGTCTTAGCTTTGTCACCCTTATTTAAAATTGAGTTATGTGTCTGATGTAATTTTAAAAACTTTGCATATTGGCTTTTTTTTCCCTTTTAAGGACTACAGCAACATTAAAAAAAAATATATGTTTGAAAACTTAGCCTGACGCAGAGCATAATTAAACAGGAATAAGGGCACACGACTAGTCTTTAATTAGAAAAAATGTTTTTCATGTCTCACCAGGATCCTGTAGGGATCCATAATAAAATAATGGAAGTTGTGCGTGTGAGAGGGGCACTTATATTTCTGGAAAGCTGTGGTTGCATTAAATGATGCAAGGTGTCTGCTTCCGGGCCAGTGAGAGGAAAAGGTGTGGTATGAATGTCAGTTTTATCCAATACAAACAAACACTCTGGACCCTCAAAATGTGATATAACAAACATAAAATAGATTCCTGAACTCATGAAGAATCTTAAAAATTTCAGATTTTCCCAAAATATGTTTTATGTTTATAGCTTACTTATTTTTATTTGTAGTTTGGTACCCACTTTGCAAATAATAATTTTTTTCTGCAGTGGTCCTTTATTATCTTCTCTATTTTAAATATATTCTATACTGCACCTTTTATAAAACCTTTTAATATACGTAACATTTTTTTCAATTCTTCTCTCCACCCTCCATCATTGAATGGTAAAATAAATATGCCCCTAACCCTGTTCACTAATATAAATGGATTAAAAAACATATTAAGTATACAAAATATTGTTAAACATGTTGTAAGACTAAAAGTAAAGGATTGGGACTAAAAGTAATATACTCTAAAGATTTTGAGCCTCATTCAATTAAGAAATTGTAGCTTGCTGGAGCCCGTAATGTAGACCGTAAACTAATTTCCTATTCAATTGGCGTCTTTTTGTGATCTACAAACGGTCTACGGGTTACGGGTTTAAAATCCCTGCAATGGTTACAACCGAAACTTACGCCCCATCTAAGCCTTTGATCTTTCACGTCCGCAAGTGTTACAAATCGCTAAAATCGCAAATCGCTATTAAATTGCTACAATTCCTCAAGCCCGCAAATGTTTTCACACCCGTAAACGGCAAATGCAGAGGAAAATCCTACGGGTACCAGATAGGTATACAGACATGTCTGTAGCACGTAAATGCAAATAAAAAAATCAATACTGCACTTTAAAATACGGGGAACGCGGTGAAAGACATTAGCATAAATTGCACAACAGTCTCAAGCTCGCAAATCGGCAGTAGGAAATATTTTCTTTTATGTTTCAAATTGGGTTATATCGATCTAGGGAATCAATGAGTTAATACATATCAGGCCACCCACATGGACTAGAACAGTTTTGGAATTTATTTTTATTATTTTGTGGGTTTGCAAGATCAGATCGCAAATCGAATCTCTAAAAGCCAATTGATTGACATGTAACCTCCATCTTATACTGACGTCATGAGGATGGTCTCATTTTTTATTGGCTGTTTCGGGAGTTACAGCCTTGCTTAAGTGATCGGGCTCAGTCTCTGAAATGCTACCTACGAATGCATGGTTTACGTTTTCAGATTTCAGGCCGCAGACATACGGCCTGTATACCGTAAGTTGTGGGCTTGCAATTGAATGAGGCCCTTTGACTGCTCATGAAGCCAAATTACTTACTGCATACCAATTTACTAAACTAAAAAAAAAAAAAAAAAAAGACATTTCAAGAAGATTTTGACTATTTTTCGCAGTAATTCTTCAATTTTGCCAAATAATGGTATCAGAAGCATTTTGTGTGCGTGGTAATTATTGCATTTCACTGAAAATGATTGAACAAAAATGTAACCATTCAATAAAATGTAAAATGGCATGAAATTTATGAGAACCTCTTATGGAACGATCTAGTTCCACTGAGCCCTGTTGAAATAGACTGTAGTAGACGTTATACCGCCATGAGTCATACATCGTACACACCTGTACTTGGCTGTGCGCCGCTCTCACTTACCCACTTACAAATGTTGCCATGTGAACCTGACTGCCAAGAATGTACTGGCAAGGCTCCACCACAGAGATGGCTGCAATATTACTACTGAATTATGACAAGGTATCAAATTGAAAAAGAGAGATCTCTCTGCTACTTCAGCTAAGCTCATACCCCATAATTTATTGCCAGTAATTAAATGTTATGGTCGGAATCTCAATACGTTAAGTAACACGTAATGAAATAAATAATATGGGCACCTGCGTGGTGCTGGCAGATGAGTATTAACCGAGCCTGCCTGTCTATTTAACCCTTTCAATGGCTCTTTAAAAAAGTATTTATAGAAATCTATTTTACACAGATATGTAAATTTTACTTTTTTTTTCTTCTTTTGGTTTGCTTGATCAATATAAAACATCAAGTATTGGGATTCTGGTGCCTTTAAATGTTGTATTCTGATTGCATGGCAACGTTTGGCTTCAGCCTTTTCCACTATTCCAAAATATTCAGGGGCAAAGTGTTTGAATAAATATAAGCAGTGTTTTCCTTTTTTAAATATATTTAAAAAAAATATATCTCTGTAGGATCCTGGAGAGAGCCATGATAATTGGTGAAAATTGTGTTTGTGAGAGGGGTGTTTACATTTCTAGATAACTATTGTTGCAGTGAATGATGCAAGGTGTCATCTTCTGAGCCAGTGAGATGGCAGGAGTGTTGTGTATTTCAATGTTATTCAATTATCTTTTCCCTCATTCCCCACGGATAATGAAAACACACACCCTCATGATTCGGCGCTTCAGATTTGTTGCAACAAATACCAAATGCATTACTGTACTTATAAACAGAGTCTATAAAAAATACGATTTTGCCCCAAAAAAATTATGTCCATGGCTTACAAAGCTGCTAATATTGTTAATTTGGTATATGCCTGACAAAAAAAAGTATTTTTTTTCTTGAATTGCAGTGGCCCTTTTAAATAGAACAGAAAATATAATTAACATTTTCTCTTGTCTAGAACAAAAATGTAGAATTTTACTACTGCGCTGATCACCTAGAATAGTGTTCTCAAACTTTATTACGTTAAGAGCCCTCTAATAAATATTGTGACATTTTGAATAGACTAATTCTTCTAACGCAGGCTTCATTACCTCCAGTGCTTGGGAGTCCTAATAGAGCACAGGTAATTGAATCAAAATAACTGATCCATTGCTTGGTTCACCTATACTCAATCAAGACAACTTGAAAGCTTGGAATAATGCCTGCCCTCGCAAACTGAAGTTTGACAACACTGCTATAGCTCCACTAAAGTGGTCAACATAGTCTCTAAAACATGAGATCAGAAGGATTGCAGATCAATAGTGTATTGTGATGACTTTCTGGTAGAACTGATCATCTGTAATTGGTACAATGTTCATATGACCAAAACATTGTGAAAAGTCATTTAAAAATTCTATGAAAAACACTCATTTAACATAGTATAGTTTCTATAGATGAAATAAAACTATTCATTTTCAAGTATGGGAGATTCCTGCTTTAAATGTCGTTCACAGACAATTTCCCTTGGCCCATCCAAAGACAGGACCCTCTATTCTTTGCAATGTATTAATTTTTGCCTTGTACTTAACTCCTGTACAGGGATGCAGAATGTGTTGGTGCATTACAAATCACATATAATAGTTGTGGATCTTACAAATGTTGGTCACTCAATGTTAAATATCGTGAAGGCGCAGGGACCACGATGCGCACGGCAGGAGCTCATTGTGGGGCACGCACGACTTAGGCTGCAGTGAGCTCGAAAGGCACTCAATGCAGGGCTCGCTATGAGCGCCCCAGGCACTCATCGCGAGGCCCGTGGGACCGAAGGTGCTCATTGCAGGGCCGGCGCTCATCACAAGCCCCGTAGATGCAACTGCGGGCCTCGCAAACCGAGGCACTCAGTTGCGGCCCTGCAATAAATTCCAAATGTAACGGCTGAACCACGGAACTGGGAAGACCAGCAAAAAAGCACAAATATGCGTCAAATGAACTTACACACTCACACAGCACAGGGGAAGAGCCAGGGAGCCTGTGAGTGAGGTTGCAAGTGAATTTGAGGCATATTTTGCATTTTTTCATGAACAAAAATCGCCTAAGCGGGAAAAAAAAAATGGCGGCCAAAAAAACGTAACAGGACGAAAACGAGGCCAAAGGCAGTAAAAAAGAGCCCAAAGCCAGTAACACTTAATGCAAGGCAGTGACACTTAATCCAAAGCAGTAACACTCATTGCGAGGCCCCGAAACTGCATGGGGGGGGGGGGGCGGTGGTAGAGGCTCGCAATAGGCGCCGAAGTCGCTCATTGTGAGCCACGTGATAAAGGTGATCATTGCGAAGCACGAAAGTTGTTGCTCATTGCGAAGCCCGTACAATAGACGGAGGGAGAGACTGGCAATGAGTGCCGAAGGCGCTCAGCGCGGGACTCGTAATGAGCGCTGAAGGTACAGCATTCCCAGCCTTAAAATTGTATTCCCGTCCTTTGACGGGCAAGTAGCTAGTAAAGGAAATAATAATAATCCACTGTATTTTCCCTGGCTGTGAAGGGCACTTTAAGAGTCAAACAGCATATACCTGCTTTCTCCAAAGCAGTCCTCTCCCTCAGGACACTGTACTACACTGTTCCAGACTTCCAGCCCATTTCCAGAATCAGTCCTCCTGCAGAGCTCTGGCTCCTGAAACACATCTTAAGCTGATACAGATGTGGCTTCTCTGGTTATTTCTTTTTCAGTGCCGCTCTACTTAAGTGCTTCCATTTAAAACACCCGCTTCTAACTGCTGAAGAGCAAAAGTGTCCTTTGGGATAGATGGGGGCGGGTGGTGACTGTGATTGTGAAGGGGGAAGAGGGTATCAACTTTCATGCCACACATAAAAAGACAGCCAGATGTACACTGAGTATTTAGTCTCCAGATGCCAGACAATTTTCTAGGACAGCAGTATTACAATTAAAGAGAATTTTTCATTAAAATAAAATATATTTGCTACCTTGGCCATTGAATTATTAAATCACCAGTATTAGATCACATGTAACAATCATTTGATTTTCTGCAAATACCCCCTTTTTTTTTTTAAATAGCGGTTACCGCCTTGTCAGCAATTATCTTAGAAGTTGTTCTTAAAGGACAACAGAGGTCAGAAATACAAAAAAATGCCAGTTTGATCGATATTCAACTTTAAAACATATGTTATTTATTAAAATATAAGAATAACACTGCTTACGATTTAAGCTTACTATTTACCTCTATGGTTGCAACCATTTTTTTATTAACAGTCCTCCCTTGATAGGTAGGCCTCCATCTTGCAGTTGCAGATTTATCTGTAAATGGGCCCTAGAGCAAAGTCCTATGTATTTCTCTTGGTCATGCAATGTCACTGGTGACATGGGCATCTGACATACATGGGATAAAACATGTACTGACATGTGTTGCAGATACATTTGCAGCTGCAGCATGAGCAAAATGGGGGTCTTGTTATTAAGGGAAGACTGTTGATAGCAAAATGGCTGCTCATCAAATGGAAAATAAAAATACAAGAAAATAAATATGTTATACAGTTTAATATTGACACTAAATATTTAAACCCTGAATATTTCTGGTTTTAGGACTTGAATTTGTAAAGTGGTGGGAGTTATGTGAAATAGAAAGTATAGGGTGCTGTGTTTAAAATGTAGAACCACTTTGCTCCACTCCTTAATAACATAAAAAAAAAAAAAAATACATATATCTTTTCAGTCAGCTACCTTTACCAAAGGATATATATCCATGCATCTGTGGTCTAAGGAGTTAATGCAGCTTGAAACACATTTTAGTAAGACAACACTTTAAACTTTTGTAAGTATGCAATACAGGTCCAATTCCCAAGAGCAAGAAAAAAATAAAAATGAAATCCATTCTCTGTTCAATTACAACTTCTTCTCTCAGATTGAGCAAGCTGTTCTGGTATCCCCTGCACTCATTATGGTGACTCTCATGAGTATGGGATATTGTAGTTTATTTATCAGTTATGAGCAACAGGCAGCCTGGGGCCCTCAGACACTTCCCATGTGGCCCCAGCCTGTTCTCTAGAGTGGGCGAGCATGTCTTTTTTCAACAATACACAGTGCAAATGATCTTTCTGAAAATAGCAAATTACTCTCTCTTGCACTCAAAGACACATATCCTCATTGCATTATTATTATTATTATCTTTTATTTGTAACGCGCCAACATATTCCGTAGCGCAATACAGGGGTAAAATACAGCATTAACAAGCTTCCAGAAATGGAAAACCCCGTTTTGAGCTTAGAATCTTTGCAGAAAGTGCTTTTTCCCAAAGCATCCTAGAAGACTGAAAACTCGCCACTTACAATCTAAAGGCAATGGAAGGGGCAGAAATCGGGGAAAGATTAAACAGATAAGGAATAACAAGGGTCAGAAGAGAAGTGAAAGTTAGAAAGGTTTTTCATTTAGATTGGTATTCTAATACCAATCAATTCTCTTCTACCTCTCTTCTACACTGATTTACTACAAGTAAAACAAAAACCTAAAAAACACTATGCAGCCCTTTTAAGAGTTGTGAGTCATTTATACAGCCAAATGAAACAGATTGGCCATCACTGAAATGTGTGTGTAAATGTGTGGGTAAGCTTTTTATGTATTTTTTGTGTGCATTTATTGTGTTTTTAATGTTTTCAGGTGTGCGCGGTTCTCGTATTTTTGTATGCTAAGTCTGTAAATTTTCCTGCGGTTCGTATTTTTTTGTGTAAGTCCGTATATAGTGATTGCGTGTTAGATCTATTTTGGTAAAGTGCCGCTTGTGTGGGTGTTTGTAACCGCGTGTGAGGCGCCGTAGAGCCTCCACCTCCGCAAATGCGGCCCCTCACTTTACGGAGTTGACTATCTTTCTACACACTTTCTCAGGAGATAGTTGTACCAGGCACTCACAGCACACTCTTATATTCACACCACAAGCATAATGTGGACTATCAAACTTGCTATGAACTATTTAAAAGTGCAGGTTTTATACATTACAAATGGTTTCTTGTGCATGCAAAAATGAATGTAGCATAGGTGGATTCATTATTTAAAATTTCAGCAAATACATCTTTGCAACAGTCATGGCACCCGTTTCACTACGATAAGTCTAGTTAGGGTGTCAGTGTACTGTACTGTTATAAAATTATAAAGAAATCAATTAGTCCTCTTGTCTAACTGGCTGTACCTTCAGAGGGATTTTCCCTAGGTAGATCCTGAAGTTGCTGCAGAAGCTGATTACACAGGGGTTAAAAAAAAACAAAAAAAAAACTGTAGCACTTTTCATGCAATTAAAAAAACTTTTTGGAATGTTAAAAACTTTTTATTTAAACTTGTAATAAGGTATATAATAACTGTAATGTGTGTTCTGCCATTGTATTACCATGGCTTCTTCAATACAAATAATTATTTTAAAAAAACACTTCTATACGACTAAAAGAACATCTGTGGTTTAAGGTCTCATTAAGCATATGCGTATTAGATGTCTAATAGTACTATTAATAGAGTTTTACAGGCATCTATGGCAACGAATGTGTTAAGTATGAGTATAGTGAGCTTCAGCACTCAAGTAGCCCATTACTGGATCTACTCTCCCCAAATGTACTTGTGCCTTGTGTGTCTCCCCATGTGTAATACCATCTCAATAGCTGCTGTTTCTCTGCACCTCGTGATCAGAGCCAGTGAAGTAAAGACTTCCAAAGGAAGCTGTCGTTCCCTTGCTCCTCTTTCTGTCCCTCTAACCCTACAGGAAGCAGGCGCCTGCCCATTTCAGAGTGGCGGCTTTTACAAGAAAGAATTTCCAGCTTCTGATGTGCTTTGAAGCCAAGTCTGGTTAGCAGGGGTACTGTGGCTTAACTGGAGAGGAAGACAAAGCTTCTGCAACTCACACTGAAAACTCCTTCTGTATCCCCTAACGAGATATGGGTATGCTACCTATACATTATCCAATCCTTGTATATGCACACAGCGAAGATAAAATAATATATATCTTATACGCAAAAGGCTGGGGTCATTTTGTCTGTGCTGCTCCCACTGTAATAGTCACTGAAGGTGCTGACATGACAGAAACTGGCTGTACTACACGTGTTAATGCACAACTGTCAACATAGCATTGTCACAGGAGCAGTTACACGTGCGGTCTATCTTTTTATTATTATCATTAACCTTAATTCTGTTGAACTAAACAGGATAGTCAAAAACAATTTGAACAAAATTACCAAAGAATGGAGGGCCCTGTTATTGAGTTTAAAAGCAAGCATACAAAATGCTTTCTCTAAAGCACCCACTAAGAATGAAAACTCACAAACTTACAGTCTAGAGGGTATAGGTGAGGTACAATATATTGGGCATATAAAGGCTGAAGATAATACGCTTCTTTAATAGTTTTAGTAGGGAGTTGAGGGATTTTAAGCAGGGTATAGTCTAGTGGAGGGAGGCAAGGAGTTCCAGAGAATAGTGGCAGCACAAGAAAAGTCCTGAAGATGGGAATGAGAGGAGGGATCTTTCTATGGGATCTACATTTTTGCAGCTGCCTAGAGGCACTTCCATTTTTTTTAAAATAAATGCAATTAAATAACTAGAATTAACTTTTAGGAAGCACCTAGCTCAAGTCAGACATCAATTAATAGAGCAATTCACCTCCTGAGTGTGGCTGGGAAGGAGGTCATCTTATATTTGTAATGAGAAGGAGGACAGACTTATACTTCCAGACTAACCAAGTAGTGAACAGTTCTTAGCTGTGCCAGTCCAGCTTTAAAACCCAACTGGTGGAGCTGCTATTGGGCAAATATCACCATTGCTTTGTTTAAAATAGATGATCTTTCTATCTAAAAAATATATATAATTATTGTTGTAGGTACTATGAATAATTCAGAAACTACTATTGATATTTTCTATACAAGTCTGAAATGGAAATCTTAGCCTTTTTTAGTTTCAATTATTTAAGACCACCAATCCTGTCCCAACTCCAGAACTTCATCCAATGTAGTACTGTATTAAAATATGCCGCCTGAAGAACTACACTTAAAAATAGGGTAAATGCCATTTTACGGTCTTCTGATCAACTTTGAGTGGTAGGATGAAACTTTGATTATACATGAAGTCTGGATGTGCACAATGGGAATGTGGCATTTAAAACTGCCAGGGCATTCATCAGAAAGTTCATTATTTAGACACATACACTCCTGAGACATAATCAGCTTAAAAAATGAAAATGGATCCCTGCATTAAAAGATATTTGTATATAAAAATGTACCTGTTACACTTATTTTGGGTTCTGAAATCAATTTACACATTTACAATCTTAGTTATTTAAAATACCACAAAGGTAAAGAGGCCAATGTGGAGCAAGGCTTTATAACCCTCAACCAATCACATCACATTTTGCCTCTTTGGATCTCAAATTAGCCTTTTTTAACAGTCACATTCTTGCACATTCTCAAACACATAGTATTTTACAAGCTAGCCATCTTTTTTTTCCCTTGCTGCTTCAGGAGCTGTTAACAATTAAAGAGAAATGATGTCTGAACTGAGAGAGAAATCCCAGGGAATACTAGGAGGAACCTTTTGCCCTACCCATTGCAAAGATTTATGGCCAGCTGTGCAGCTGAGAGAAACTCAAAATAAATAAATAAAACTGAAGGAGAGGCCCAGACTCATGTAGAGGGGGAAAGATATCTTAGAAAAGAGTTAATGAAACATAATAAAACAAAATAAACACAAATATACAACTGTTTGTGACTATACACACACAATGAACATGAATTTGAGGGAGCTCTGAGCTCTGTCGTGCTGTGCGCCATCGAGTCATGGAGAGTCACACATGACTGAATGACCAAACAACAAATACATATATATCTTAGCACAACATTGTTAGTGTGAGAAGAAACCACTTGAAACCTCTGGTATTATTACAAAACACGAATTCAGGTTGATTGGTGCAAAAAAACAACAAAACAAACAAACACAAAAGCAAAATGTATATATATATATATATATATATATATATATATATATAGATAGATGTGATCATGGCTTAGTGACTATCATGAAGAGAACGCGTAAACATAAAATGCTGTGTAAATTGTATCTACAAACACTTCTGTGTCTTAGCCTGTCTGTGGAACTTTCCATGATTATGATTTGGTCTACTTTTTCTTCAATTTAAAAAAAAAAAAAATTAACTTCTAGACCTCAGTGAATGTTTTGAAATGATCATTTTACCCTGGCCGATGACTCATCCTGTTGTGGTACACAACACAAGGCCACAATGAACGGAAGCTAAAGGAAATAAACCCTCTCGTATACTTGATGTAGATTTTGTGAAAATGATTTTAAAACAATAATACAACAATCACATACTCTGGAATATTCATTAACCATTTCACAGCGTCCAGTGGATAGACTGCCCCTAACACGCGCAGCAATGCTGCTGTCTCTTTACTAGTGAAGCTCAGACAGGCATTGTCTGATAATCCTGTTTGGAGAGGTCTCCTGCTCACTGATATATACCCTTTGGGATACAAGAGGGCTTAGCACTGCTTGATTTAGACTACATGGCCAGTGTTTAAATGCTTCGCTAGCTGCGGAAAAAAACAAGCTTAATACAGCTGTCTTGCATCCTGTCAAACAACATTTGAGCAAAACTAGTCTGGACGCGCCAAGACAACAACTCTGTATTGATCATTTTATAGGGGGAGCAACATTTGCATACATTCAAAATAATGTGTACAAAGGAATCAGGACTCACAAAATAAGAGTGTATTAACGTGAAGGATGGTTTAAACATGGGGAAAATGTATACTCTCAGAAAGTCATTTAGAGAATTGTTTACTTAATAACTGAATAGCAATAAAACCACTATTTCAAGAAATGGAATTCAATATAGCTTTTGGAATTATATTTGAACTTCTGCCCAGTCAACTTTTGCCTGCAATAGTCACTAAAGGAGTGTAGGAAGATAAGTACTCCTATCAGGACAGCCTCGGGTAGATGGTCACCTAGCTCATGGACCGTGGTTGCGATTTAAAAGCTATACTGATTTTTTTTTTTATTCCAGTACGGATTTATCGCAAATCAGTTAATATTTAAATAAATAAAACCCTATTGAATGACCACTACAGTCTCCATTACATTTAGAATATGGGTTTATGGTGCCCATGGCCTGGTTTGATATGTGGCCTGTTACCTGACCATTCTAGATGCTTCTCTTCTGCCATACAAACAACATCTTATTTAGTTTTCATTGCACTTAAATTGCAAGCTCTTATGAGAACAGGGCTCTCTATACCTTAACTTTTGCCACATTTGTTTTATGTACTCACTCTACAGAATATGTTGGTGCTTTATAAATAAAGGCTAATAATAATTGCTTTTTTGCTCCGTTTGATCTAAGCTACTTCTTGCTTGCTGTAATGTGCCATTTATTTGTATATGAAGAAAATATTCAACTCAGATAACTGAATTGGGCTCTTTAAAATATGTCTTATTAGGTGTGTCCAGTTGGATTTTAAATATTGTTGAGGACCTTTAATAAATTAGGTTCGACAGTGGCTAATGGGAGACTGTATATTTGTAGCACCTCTTTTGTAAAGGCTTCCTTGAGCCTGCCATCATCAAATGCCAGGGTGTACATGGATGGCCCAAAGCCCAAGTGAGGCGGGACTGTGACAGCGAAATAGAGATCTTAATATGCTCATGTCATCTCCTTTCCAACCTTTCTTGTTTGTTCCCTGTATGCGAGGGGATCTGTGTCACTCCGTTTATTGCAGTGGCTGGGGATTGGACGGCTGTGCAGGCAATTATATCATAAGTGCTATCACGGCCTCCGTACTAGCTGAGCATTCCTATCAGAAATAGCTTCACCTTATTGATCGCTGGCACACAGGCTTATCCAACAACTGCAGTGTTTGTCTAAAGATTAGCCCGTGAGAAGGCCTTGCTTTCAGGGAACCCTGTGGTAAATACATAGAGTGTGAAAGCCACCATCCTATTGTGCGTTAATAGGGAGTCTCCTCTACTGTAAGACGGCCAATGCCACTTGTGTATTTGTATGAAAATATATAACCTTATTTATAAAGCTGCAGGTATACATGGGACTGGAAATGTCTCTTAGTGGATAGTGAACAGAGGAAAGCTGATGCCTCAATGATATGTTTCCAGACTTTGCCTATATATTCACATTGACTGTATTTTCCATTAATTTATTGAAGTGATTCTGGTGTGGTCTCCAGATATCACAGCACTCCAGGACAGGTTTTACCAGTGATTTGTGAACTTATATTACTTCATCCTTTTTTTGCTCTCAGACAAATATATGACCCCATGTTCCTTTTCTCCTAAGAGTGTCAACGAATATTTAAACGGAAATAGAAAGATGCGTTTCCTTTGTTGCACCTAAAAGAGGGTATACGATAATGTGTTACAGTGTGTTTACTTTTTTTTCCCAATAAAGGTCTCTGAGCACAGAAGTTTACCATCTCTTGTGGGCTTGCCCTCTGCCAGCCAATGAGATCTACCAACTACAGTGCAGTGCAAAACCTCTTTACAAAACTAAGCTGTATATATATATATATATATATATATATATATATATATATATATATATTTAGTCCTAATATTTTGTCCACTGATATAGAATTGATTAACTGTAAGGCCCACTCTGATAATAATATTGCAGAGTAGAGAGGTCTGGCTCTCCCCTAAACCTCATTGTATTTATAATATACTATATAACATATGGTCTTGTAAGAGTACATATTCATATTGTAACCAATTTCATTTTAGGTTTTATAAAAAATGGTCATTATTGTTTAACCAAGGATACATAACAATGATTACTTCCAAGTTATAATTAATCATGCAAAGAGGCATAAAAAAAAACAACCAAAAAAATCTAATTGTTTCAATCTATCAAACAAACAGTAATGTCCCCAAAATAACAAAAAAGTCAATTTCATGTAAATAATCGGACTTGCAAATCCACATTGCTTTGTGACTAGGGCCATAAAAGTGAATAGCTTCCAAAATTCCCTTTCATAGGTCAGCCTCTCTTCTTTTCTTACCACTTGATAAGAGCTCCATGATGGCAATTATTACTGAACATTGTCAAAACTAAACCTGTGATACCCACAGAGCTCTTAGTAAGTAGCACTCACTGATAAGAGACTGACTGAGGAACTAGGGTTTCTGGATTTGATTACAATGAAGAAAACACAACTTTCACAATTAGATTTTTCCCAATTACAATGTACTGCTTACTTGCCAGTAGGTACATTATTATTTAGTAATTTAAGACCAATTTTCAATAGACTGCCAATAAGGTAGAATTTATAGTGGTACCTGAAAGAAGCCTGGGGGCATGGGTCCGCCTGGCATCCCATCGTTCGGAGGCATATTGCCCATGACTGGGCTGGGGGCAGCAGCTGCACTCTGAAGAAGAGAAACGCAAAACATTAGTATGTGACATTTGGAGGAGTTTATTAATTTGCTAAAAAACAACTAGTGTAGGAAACACATCATATTTATGAGGTATGTAACAAACTAACATAATTAGCAGCTGTAACTTGAGCATGAAAATAGAGAAAATATTCATTTTGATTAGGTATACAAAGTTCCATCTTGCTTTTAGTATCCGACACCGACCTCCACCTCCCCAACACATACTCTAAAGGAGCTATTCCCAATGAAAACTACAAGGTCTTTACTTTTTTCATTAATGAGTCTCTCATACACAAATCCTTCTTGGATGAAAACTAAACAAATTTTTTTTTTTCGAATTAACTTTTTCCTGCCTGATTATGTTAGACATATCTATATTTATTTGTTTCAGTCATACCGTGGTTATCAAACACATTTTTATACATTTAAAAGAACATATGTGATCAATGTTTCTCTGTGCACAGATCACAAAATTACATATATGTCTCATTGATAGACAAGGTATTACTCCTATAGCTATATTCCTGGCCACCGAGCAATTACACATTTGAATCACTTTATTCTGCACTGGGTAAAAAATAAAACATTATCAAATGCTCATTCAGATGCAACACAGAAAAAAAAATGCTTTCCGTGGTGCTTTAATTATAAGTTCCTTATGGAATTTACCAAAATTATAAGGTATTACGGTTTCAATCAGGATGAGGTTGTGGCTACCAATTCCTTTCCCTTATTCCTTTGCTCCTCATCCTCACATTTATTCCTTCCAAGTGTGAGAATTTATTTGGCTGCAACCAACATTTAATCACCATGATGTGTTATCTCAGTGATCTAGAATTAAACATAAAGACAGCAAACCCTTCTATTTTAGAACATAATTGTCATGCCTAATTGGAACTTGAGGTTCCCTGGAGTCAAATAGCTCCAACCCCACTTCTGAAAAAAGCTCTTTGTTTCCTGGCGAATCATCCTCTTGTATGCTA
Source organism: Discoglossus pictus (assembly GCA_027410445.1). Classification (NCBI taxonomy): domain Eukaryota; kingdom Metazoa; phylum Chordata; class Amphibia; order Anura; family Alytidae; genus Discoglossus; species Discoglossus pictus. Next base: position 277,301,131 of record CM050163.1, read on the forward strand.
GTGCAGGCAGAAGAATGGTGGCTGTTTAGTTACACGGCTGCACAATTGTGAGAAAGAGCTTCGTTTTTGGGCTAGAAAACATTTTTTTTTTCAGTGGTCATTAAATAAAAACATGAGAGCTTCTACAGAAGAAAAGATATCTTTGGATGACTCTGGGTCAAGGACGACTTAAAAGTTCATGGACCTCCCAAATTTGTACAATACACATAATGATTTAACATTACAAAGCATTTTAATAAATACTCTTAAGTATCACATAACATGGAGTTGCTCTATATCTCTCTAATGGTGCCCATGTGATTATTTTGCACGCCTTAGAAATACAAATACAGGTGCCTAGAAAGATAATAATATTTGTTAAATAAGAGGGGAATTAGTGTCTTGGAGCCGGATTCATTTGAGCTTTCACAAGTTACTGTAGCCGTAAGTGAGGTCGAAAGTTAAATTGCTATTCAATTGGAGTCTTTTTGCGGGCTTTGAACAGGTTAAAAGTTATGGCCTTGAAAAAAATTGTGATGGTTAAACCCGTAACTTACAGCCTCCCAAGGCCTTTGATCTTTCACTTTGCAAGAGTTACGATAACTAAAATCGCAAATCACTATTCAATTGCTCGATTTCCCCTAGCCCACAAATGTTTTCACACCTATAAAAGGCAAGAGAAGGAGAAAATCCTACGAGTGCTAAAGAGGACCAGCAAGGGGGTTAAACACCTGTTCGTAGCACTGTAAATGCAAATAACAAAACAATACTGCACTGTAAATAATGGGGAAAGCGATGACAGACATTAGAATTAATTGCACAACAGTCTCAAGCCCGCAAAATAGGCAGCATATAAGATTTATTTTTATGTTTCATTTAAGGGTTAAATCAATCTCGGATATCAATCAATTAATACATATCAGGCCACCCACATGGACTAGAACAGCATTGGTATTCATTTTCATAATTCTGTATTTTGCGATTTGCTAGTCTGATCAGCCAATACATTGAGGTTACATGATTGACATGTAACCTCCATGTATTGGCCGATTCGAAATGGGAGGTTACAGGCTTGCTGAATTGATCATGTTCCCGCCCTGAACTGCTATAAGCCAGTGCATGGTTCACGGAGTCGCATTGGGCCAGTAACTTGCGGGCTTGAGCAATTGAATAGCTCCGAATTCAGAGATGAATGGGAGCCTGCAGCACACCAGCAGACATACAGCCTACAACAATCAAGTTGCTGGCTTGCAATTGAATCGGCTTTGTAGAAACCACACTTAAAGGACCTCCGTAGTGGTCATTAAATAAGGTTTCATTAATAACTGCATTTCAATCTGAATGTAAATTAGAGTAACAACAGCATCACATTAAAGCCACATTTTCCCTCCCTCCTTAAAAAGTTTTAAATATTTTTACGCACTTCTTTTTATTGTTCAATTGATCATCTCTAGAGTTATTCTATTTACAGTGTCTCTGTCTGTTTCATTCTCCTCCCTCTTAATGTGACATGACCTCTCCATAGTACTTGCTTTGAGTGAGCACAGTACAAACAGATCCTTATCAATGATGTACACTACTATTTACATAACAGCGCCTTCGAGTAAACATGGCAACAAATTATAGGATTAGAATAAAACAGACAGAGACACTGAAAACTGAATACCCTTGCAGGTGAGCAAATGAACAATAAAAAAGCAAATAATATATTAAAACGTTTTTTGGGGGGAGGGGGTGGGGGTTGTGTCTTTAATAAACTCTATGTCTGTCTAAAATAAAGACTATGGCAAACATTGTATCTTCCAACATATTTGGTTCGGATTTAATTCAATGTTGTCAGAATCTGTAGGAAAATTATAGTTATACATAACATAACATATTCACTCCATTTAAAAATAAAACCACAATCTATTTGGATAAAAAAAATGTGCGGTAAATAACCATCTATCCCCCTGTTTGTTATTGTCAGTAGTGTTTTTGTGGTTTCGTTTTTCCAAGAAAGCTACTTTTTGAGCGTTTCTCTTACATAGGAAACGTAAACTATTTACTTGGATCTACAGCTGGTTGCTAAGTAAAGTGGCCGAGTTCAGGCTAGCTGCTGTGTTTGTATCCTGGGAATCATGAAATGAGGTCTGTGTTTAATTTTGAGACCTTATCAAATGTGCCTACCTCAGGATTGAGGCAGGTAACTGAAAGGGGAGCAATGTGTGTGTAAAAGCACCACCCAAACCAATCTCAACCACACACATATCTATGAACACATAAATATGTCCACACACACATGCTTATTCTGTTTAACCCCATACCATCCTGAATAGGAGTGGCTCAGATAGTCAACCATGCTTCCGGTTTTAAACCAGAAAGTCTGATATTTGGTGCCACTGTCCATGTTCCTGGCTTCAAGATACCTTATGACCATGGTTTGTGTCATGTGACTTGCATGAGCGGCCCACACAGTGATGGAGACAAGCTGGTAGAAGCTGCTGCTGAACTGGGGAGTATGTATTTTGTTACGTTGTGTCCGTTGACCTGTTTGTCCACCTATATGTTGGTAAGCTCAGCTGCCTTTCTCTGCATCTCATCTTCTCCTCATCACATTTAATCTTCTATACTGGCCTCTTTTCCCATGTTTCTTCTATCTATATGGCCTTCATCTCCTACTCTGTAGCTGTCTGCCTCGTCAATTCTTGTCTCCAATATTTCCCTTATTTTCATACCAATCTTGCTCTTTCTCCAGATCTTGTATCTCGCCATACAGCATTTTCTCCCATCTCCTCATTCCGACTCCAAATCACTCTTCTTTATTATAGCTCTTCCTCTCTTCATTCCTCTTATTCCACTTTTTGTCCTCCTCCACCTCTTGTCCTCTTTCTATCCTCTATTTTTTGTCCTCTCTCTACCATTTGTGTCTTTGTTTTCTTGTTCCTTTTTCTATCTCCTAGTTGCTCTCCTCCTCTCTCTTTCTTAGATCCCGCCATTCTCAGTCTTACTTCCCAATTCAGTCTTCTCTCCAACTTTATCTTATTACTTTCTTTTATTGTCCCATTCAATTTCTCTTTAACTTTCTACTTTCCCTTCCTTGCATCCCCTCCAATCATTTAAAAGCAAAGGTATATTTTGCACATCTAATAATGTAATATACATATCTGAATAAATGCTTTAAGGATCTCCTCAAAACAAGGTGGAATTGCACAAGGCAGTGCCTGGCACTCAGGTTGTACTGAGTCGGGTTTTCAGATGGCTGAAGGGTGGCAAATATAGCCATGAAGGAGTCAAATATCTCAGAACTTTATTTCAGTTGCAGGTCATGTTGGTATTGCTCTTGGACTGTCCAGCAATACATTAATACTTAATGCACATCCTAATGATGCCGAGGGACCAGTATAGGGAGAAATACTGCAGCCTTAGAATATTAGACTTAAAACTGGGCTCACCCAGAGCATAGGTACAGATTCTCCCAGTTTAGGAGGGAGGCTATTTATATGTTGGTGATTTTCCCACTGAATCTCCTTCTTTCCCACACGGACCATAAAATCAATAGCTCAGTCACTTCCTTCTACTATTGGAGGCTGCCAGAGAGGTTATATTTGAGGTTAGTGGGGGCTCAAAATTGCTTACACAGCTCCACTCCCCTGGCTATGTCTTTACTAGCTATGCTGTAAGGACAAGGCAAGAGGAAAGTAAAGAAAACAACCTGACTGTCAAACATGATAAAACCAACAGGACACAAGAAAATCAACTTTTGAACATTATTATACTTGATCAGGGTAGTCCGTTTTCTGTCTGCGTGTCACGTTGTAATTGACCATACTAATTCCCTGAAATTTCTGTAGGCGTCGAATACAAGATAATAAACAAACGTACATTTTAATGCACAGCGCCAATTACAATGATTGATTACAACTCCAAACACTCCAGAACTTTTGAGAAAAAATATAATTAAAGCCTTCACTTACTTCAAGCACAATTAAAAAGAATCATTTACACATAGTGCACATAACCTCTTTCAATAACTCTACCTCTAACAGCTCATTTAACTCTTCCCCATATCTTCTCCTATAAACTCGCTGTATAACAACTCATTCTTAACAACTCACATAACTGGTCGCTTTGAATCTTTTCCTTAACAGCTAGAATAACTGTTCCATATAATTGTTCCCTACATATATTCCTCATGACGGTTTGGCTAACCTTTCCTTAGAACTCCTGCTCTTTTGACGGCTACCTAAATACCAGCTACGAATATTAAAATTGGTCACAGGACTTCGATGCAGAAAGCTTTGGTAGCGGTAGGGTTAAACTATAGGGAGACAGGATTTTGTAGTTAAACATATCTTTCAGCTGAAGACATCCTCTCCTGGGGAAACCATTTGGCGCAATTCTTAGTGCTGAAGGGAGGAAGTGTTTGACCTAAGTTGTGTCCTGTTTCTATGGCAATGTCTGACTTCCAACCATTTATCAAAACCGCCACAGAAATCCCATTGTCTCAACAGCATGGACCATCACTTAATATTGTACAAGTGCTATTGTTTGTTATGATGCATAGGAGCTTGCCTTTGAAGTTAGACCACTGTATAGCGACCAGGGTAATGGTGTGTTCACAGCCAAAAATACTCCATTAGCCCAATACAAGCGCCATCTGGTAGAGAAGGTGCTAACGTTTGTACAGATTTATAAAATAAATATAAATCAGGAAACAAGACGTCAATAAAGAGTTGGTATATTCTGTTATGTAAAAGAATATGCAACATAATATTATTGGTGATGGACAATTAATTTGATAAAAGCTTTGAGACTACTATCCATAAAAAAAAAAAAAAACTATATATATATATATATATATATATATATATATATAAATAAAACGAATAATACATTAATAAGCCTATTTGCATGTCTAAAAGGCGGGGACATGCAAATGAGAATACAATGTACATCACTATTTTAATCCAAAAATAGCAACTTAAGTATAAAGTTGCTTTTTTCGGATTAAAAGAGTGAGGTACATTGTATTCTCATTTGCATGTCCCCGCCTTTTAGACATGCAAATGAGCTTATTAATGTATTATTCGTTTTCTGTACGGTGGAGAGCTTTTCTCACTCTAGTGCTCACCATACACTAAATGATTGTTGTGGAATTATATATATATATATATATATATATATATATACATACATATACATATATACACACATACATACACACACTAGAAGGAATTAAGCAACATTGCCAATGATATAATTTCATGGCTGTGTTCTATTGTATGCCCAGTGAAAAGGTTCCATGTGTAGATAATAAATTGAGGATAACAATACGGCAAAAGAGGGTATGAAGGCAGGAAAGAAAAAAGAGAGGGCCAAGAAACAAATGGAGAGCCAGGATGTAAGTTTTCTAGTAGCAAGAGTATTAGAGGGACAAAAAAATAGGACATGTGAGGAGCAATGTGAGGTGGCTAGTTCCCCTACACTCAAGATTAAAAGGTAAGTAATATGAGCCTCACTAAGTCACATTTTTCTCTAGAGCCATAAGGTGCTAACTCTCGCTCTAGGTTGTCCTATGAATGCTCGCAGACTAGAGGCATCTCTTTATCTCTGGTAACATTGGAGTTGGAGAAGACAAACCTCACTAGCAAGAATGCAGACATATTAATCAAGAATATGAGGAACCACACAGAAAAATATGACCAAAATAAAACAAAACACACAGTTTGAAAATGTACTACAATCTTTGAAGTTGTGCGATAACTCCGGGTAAACTTTTTGACTTCTTTACAATTGTGAAGCCATCTTGTTTAGTCAGATGTTAGTTTTCTTTATCTATGAGGATGTATTCAGCAATGCACAGTTGTTATCACCTTCAGAATGGGCAGTGCTAAATTCAAATGACCAAAGGAATTTGTCCAACACTGATGTGAGCATGGTTGTAGGACAGACAGAATTCTTCCCAGGATATGCACCATAAACAATGTTTTACAGCTCCCGAAATGAAAGGAAAAAAATAATAATATGTGCTTTTGTCAGCAAATAAAGTTTTTAAGGGGCACTGTCTTCAATGGCGGAGAACTGTGAAAAATGTTTTTCTCCGTTTGTTTTTATCCCTTATCACCACATTCTCAGGCTGTTATATTATATTACAGAAACATACAAAGACCAATAAAAAGAAAACAACATATCTTCAAGTTTCGGTGCATGGTGTTATCTACAAAATCTTTAATTGAGATATGATTGAGATAATGATTACACGTGTATCTATAAAGTTGGATTAAAACGAACTGGATGGAAAAAGGGTGTCCAATCTCATTAAAAGAACCTGGTGATGCAATTTTGTATTAGGTCAGTGATGTTGTGATGTCATTGCATATGTCCAATATACAGACACAACAATACAACAAGAAAAAAAAGAAGATGTTGGTCAATTTCCAAAAAATATATATATGTCCATTTAATAAACAATGGCAAACGAATCATCCGGTAAAATATAAAATAGCGACACACTGCTTTTATGGATTCAAATATGTGCTGCTGTTCAGCGTTGTCTTCATGTAATATTGCATGAGGCCATGAACCCAGAAACGGGAGTCTATACATGGCTGACTTGGGTGTAGATTGAATATGCATCCGGTTTAAAGTTTACTCACTACATTTTTCTGCAATGTCGTATCCCACTGTGATAGGCAACTCAACTGACTTGAATGAAGCATGTATAGGAAACTGTCTACTTAAACCCATCAAGAAGAGGAAAATACATTGAGTAGTACGTTTTAACCCATATGTATGTAAATATAGGGGTAAGGACCGACAGAAAAAGAGATGGTACATTCACAGATCAATGGTATGATCTCATCTTTAAGAACATTAATATTATATTGTGTATTTTATTAAATAGAAGGATACTTGAAATTTTACAACGGAAGTGTGTAGAAATTTTCAGCAACAAAATTTGTAGCTGCTAGAAATCATAGTAGCTGCATTTTGTTCTTGTATATTACACACACTTCTATCCTACAGAAACTATATATAGTGGGGGTTTATTTTGGTTAAATTAAGGCTTGCATATGCATCATGAATAGTAATTAAAATGTAAAAAGAAAAACAAGAAACCAAAGCTGGTGACCAAAATGATGGACCATGAACTCTGACAGCAGATATATAGAGTGTTTGAGGAGTTATACAGATGGAGAGGACACACAAAACAGGAAGGGATTGGCGGCCAGAGGGGCACTGAGGCGCGATACAGAGTAGGGCTGAGGGAGAAAGATTTAGAGTAACAAGTAGGGGACAGGAACAGGAAAGAGGCAGAGAGGAAGGAGGGATGAGGACAAGAGCAGAATAGATGGAAGGATGAAAAAATGTTGAGGACAAGAGTGAGTGAAAAGAGAGATTAGCTCAATATTAAATTAGGGAAAGATGAAAGAGGGATGAGGACATGAGTAAGTGAAGAAAGAATGATAAGGGCCAGAACAGAATACATGTTGGAAGGTCCGAAGAAGGGCAACAACAGGCAAGGTAGATTGTAAAAAATAAGCTAGTTCTAGGCAGCTGAGGGGTTAAGCTGCTCAAAATTCAGATATCGCCTCACTGCCGTCATTGCTCCTCTATCACCTCCTCCTCTGCTTCCACATTGCATCGGCCAAGGGAGAAAAGTACCTTGCTCAGCAAAGCCTCCTGCATATCAATGAGCTTAGCTTCAGCAATGAGAGGGGGAGGAAGGAGGAGGGAGAGAGAAATACAGGGGGTGGAGGAGTGAGAGGAGAATGGTGGCGGGCTGGTTGGAGGAAAGAGAGAGTGGAGTAGATAAAGTAAGAGGGATGGAAGGGAAGAAAGTAGGTAATACATGAGAAAGAAAAAAGACAGAGAGATATGATGAATGGAAAGACAAGAGAGGGTGTTTGAGAAGCAAGAGTTGTAGAAAGAGGGAAAATATAATTGAAGGAGGGAAGTGTATGAATAAATAAATATTAGAAGAGAAAAGAAGCTAGTAGAGAAGAGGAAGAACAGATTGAATGGCAATAGAATAGAGAGAAAAAGAGGGATGGAAATCGTGCTGGGGAAAGAAGAGAGTACAAAGTTTGGAGAGGGAAGAATCTGCCAAGACATGTTAGGTCTGAGAGGCAGCAAAAACAGATAAACTGAAGTAGAGAATTTGGAGGTGAATAAATGAGAAAGAAATAAAGAAAAAGCTGCAGATTTTATAGAAGAGAGAGATGAAAAAGGAACAGAGTGACACAGACAGTGGAACGAGACAGTGATAGTATATTTAAGAGCAAGAGAGTGAGAGACAAATGTGCTGGCTAGTGAAACAAAGGCATAAAGGAGATTAGTGTGTTAGACAGATAGGCAGTTTCACTACTCCAGTGCTACCTATAAAAAGGATTTATTCACGCTATCCCTGGGTCAGAGTCCTCATGCCCCAGCGCAAGTCGTGTAACAACTTCCTTCTCAAAGATACATGAGACAACCTCACTGTGTCTGACAGGGAGAGGGCAAGAGGAAATAAAAATATCACAACCAAATAATTCAACATAACAATATGTTCTAGCTTCAAAATGAAAAATCCACCTGAGATGAGGAACAAAACAAACAGAAACAAACAATAAAAATAAACCGAATAAACAAAAAGATTTAATTATTATTATTATTAAAAAAGGACATTTTTTAATTAACAGATTGTGCATCATACCTCTCCATATATGTTGTTCTACTGTGCGTCAATTCATCACACAACTATATTACTCTATGAGGGCCTGGTGCCACACAATGTGAGCAAAGTCTACTAAACATCACATGTGATTTGCTCAGCCAGCTAATAGCCCAGCAGGAGATCTCTCTTCCTTATCCTTATTGATTTGTAGGATGCCTGGTCTTGCTTTTGGGTGCAACACAAACAACATGAGATAAACTATTAAATTAATGCCTTGAACACAGGAATGTCAGGGTCTCTCGGATTCTTACAGCATATTCTGCGGCTTTCCTTTTCCATTAGCTGCTGGATAGACCCATCCTTCATTTATCTCCCGGGGGACTGTAAACTTTCCAATAGCAACAATAACCCCTTCCAGCTGGGTAAGTCAAATCAATGCTGCTTTAAAGGATCACCACCACCACTTAAATAGAAGATTAATACTAGTAAATGGTTGTGCATTTTTTTTAAATTACAAAAAAAAAAAGGATTTTGAATTATTACTGAATTAAAATGAAATGTAAATCTAAGGAGACATTTTGCAACATTACAGCAATGTATTTCAATGAAATCACAATATGGTGGAGCACATACCTGTACAGTTGTATGTCAAAAAAGTTAAAGATTGATTTGCAGGTCAGTGAGGGAAATAAGTATTTGATCCCCTATCAATCAGCAAGAGTTCTGGCTCTGGGTGTCTTTTATACAGGTAAAGAGCTGAGATTAGGAGCACTCTCTTAAAGGGAGTGTTCCTAATCTCAGCTCGTTACCTGTATAAAAAGACACCTGTTTACAAAAGCAATCAATCAGATTCCAAACTCTCCACCATGGCCAAGACCAAGGAGCTGTCCAAGAATGTCGACCTACACAAGGCTGGAATGGGCTACAAGACCATCGCCAAGCAGCTTGGTGAGAAGGTGACAACAATTGGTACAATTATTTGCAAATGGAAGAAACACAAAATAACTGCCAGTCTCCCTTGGTCTGATGCCCCATGCAAGATCTCCCCTTGTGGAGTTTCAATGATCATGAGAATGGTGAGGAATCAGCCCAGAACTACATGGGAGGATCTTGTTAATGATCTCAAGGCAGCTAGGACCAAATTCACCAAGAAAACAATTGGTAACACACTACGCCGCGAAGGATTGAAATCCTGCAGCGCCCGCAAGGTCTCCCTGCTCAAGAAAGCACATGTACAGGCCCGTCTGAAGTTTGCCAATGAACATCTGAATGATTCAGTGGAGAACTGGGTGAAAGTGTTGTGGTCAGATGAGACCAAAATCGAGATCTTTGGCATCAACTCAACTTGCAGTGTTTGGAGGAGGAGGAATGCTGCTATAACCCCATGAACACCATCCCCACCGTCCAACATGGTGGTGGAAACATTATGCTTTGGGGGTGTTTTTCTGCTAAGGGGACAGGACAACTGCACCTCATCATAGGGACTATGGACGGGGCCATGTACCATCAAATCTTGGGCGAGAACCTCCTTATCTAACCAGGGCTTTGACAATGGGTCGTGGATGGGTATTCCAGCATGACAATGACCCAAAACACACAGCAAAGGCAACAAAGGAGAGCTCAAGAAGAAGCACATTTAGTTCCTGGAGTGACCTAGCAAGTCTCCAGACCTTAATCCATAGAAAATCTGTGGAGGGAGCTGAAGCTTCGAGTTGCCAAACATCATCCTTAAACCTTAATGACTTGGAGCGGATCTACAAAGAGGAGTGGGACAAAATCCCTCCTGAGATGTGTGCAAACCTGGTGGCCAACTACAAGAAACGTCTGACCTCTGTGATTGCCAAGAGGGGTTTTGCCAACAAGTACTAAGACAAAGGGGTCAAATACTTATTTCCTTCATTGAATTGCAAATCAATTTATAACTTTTTTGACATGCGTTTTTCTTGTTTGTTTTTTTGTTATTCTGCCTCTCACTGTTAAAATACACCTACCATTAAAATGATAGACTGATCATTTCTCTGTCAGTGGACAAACATTCAAAATCAGCAGTGGATCAAATACACTCCCCCCCCCCCCACCCCCCACTGTATTTATTTGAAAAGCTTTATTTATGTTTAAATCTATTTTATTTACAAGATAGTAAAATATGGCCTTATCCTTTTTTAATATGGGGAAACAGAGTTCTCACTATGGCTTTTATTTAGAACCCGATTTTTTTTTTTAAATTGCTTTTTTCAATGCAGCATTTAAGCCCTCCAAACATCATGTTGACAGTGCTCCTTTAATATGATCATCTGAGAAAATTTTGTAGAATTCAGAAAAAGTAATTGATTCCCAAACCAGCACACCAGGTAGAAGATATTTATGCAGGGAAGGAATTAAAAATGTATTGTATAGACAGACACAAAGCTATCCTGAATATCAAACAGGACCCATTGTTGTTTTTTTTATTGCATATAGACAAATGGCAGACTGAATGGGGCAATCAATATCTGCGGTTAGATTTTGTGTTTTTGGCTTTCTGGTTATGAAGCGATACAATCCATGATTTTATTCCACTTCTATAGGGTGAACTCACTGAAAGATTATTATTTTACATAAAGGGTGATAGATAACCAGTGGTAGTAAAGGAATTCAAGCACGTCTTGCACATGCATAATGTTGACCTGGTGATCTAATAAGCCAAGTTTTCCATGCTTCTATTTTTATTTAAGTGCTAAAAAAATGAGAAATAAACAAATATAGCACTGAACTCAACGCAATATAATTTCTAATGTCAAAAACTCTACTCCCACTGGGTTGTTGTTGCTGAATGGCCAAAAATTAGTCCAGGACAAAGAGGGGTTCCTAGGATACTGCAAATGGTAACTCCTAACCTAACAAAAACTATGCATAATGTGAAGCAAAGATTTGATGCGTGAATGTACAAAAATTGTGACCCAATAAACACCAGTATAAAGTGCTTGGGATAAGCTTTGGGACCATACTGAGTACTACTATTTTAAAAGAGGGAACCATAAAGAATCTTAAAACAAAGATACTTGACTTAAACGGAAAAAAAAACAGTTTAATTTCTGATTGGTCAGTTTCACAAAAAGATAATTCTTGCTTTTAAAACTGATACAGAGACACATACACCCCTATTAAATTATCTCAACGTGTAAAACCGTAGCCCGTAACATAGCCCCCAAGACTTGCAGCTATTAAATTGGCACCGTAAAGCAACACGCCAATGACTTGCGGGGTAAGGGCAAAAAATCCTACGGGGTGTCGAAAATTGAACTCCGCGACTGCAAAATCCTTTGTTCTGTCAAGCCCGTAACTGTTACGTTAATTAAAAGGAAAGTAATGTTAGGTGTTAGAATTAATAGCACAACATTCTCAAGCTCGCAAATCTGCAATATAAAATACTTTTATTTCTGTTTAATTTCCGTGTTATACCGATCCCGGTAATTAATGTGTCCGTACATATAATGGAACTTGCATGGACTATAAATATCAGATTTATTAACATTGCATTATTTCTGGAATGCAGGTCCAAATAGAACTCGTAATTAAAGCCTGTAAATCTAACCTCCATTTTTCAGTGACGTAATGATGACGACCTCTTAACTACGATTTGACTAATCGATCATGCTCACGGCCGCACATCCAATGTGCGCAAGAATGGTTTACGGATTTGTGTCTCAAGTTCGTAACTCGCTGTATGGTCTAATTTAATAGCTCTGTAATGCAGCCACATTTCAAGCCTGCAGCCTTTGCGGGTGTGCCGATGCTGCTACGGGCTTCAAATTTAATAGGGCTGATAGTATGTATGACTGATAGATGGAATACAGAAATAGGGTAAGTGATAGATGAAGAATTTATGAATTAAGGAAATAAATACAGAAAGGATGAAGAGTGAAAGAAATGCGAATGTATGAAGTGTTCTTAATATAACTGTATACTTGAGTTTGGTATGCAGGTGGTCTAAATGGCACATTACTGTCTATTTGGCAACGGAATCATTGCTTATGCATGCAATACTTAATGGCATTTGTTTAAGTTTCATGGATTATGAGTGCATCTAATAGAGAATCAGTAGTGTATGAAAACAGGTTTACATAAAAAAATGCCAAATTAAACATTATTAAAACTTACTTTAAATTGCTAAGTCTCTTGAGTTTGCAAGCAGTAGCTTTTGTGCGTTAACATCCCTGGAAATCATTGCTTAAATTAGCATGCAATTCTTAGTTTGCTTTGGCCAATCACAGGCAGCTAACACATTGTTTCAATCTGTGATGGCAATTTGTGCAGCAAGGCCTGTGTAAGGAGGCGCCCTGGTACTGCTCTCTAGATCTCTGCATTGTGCTGCTGTTAGCTTGAAGGTTAATATACGGTTAAAAAACGTACCCTAATGCAGTGTTTGTATTAGTAGGTACACTGTGCCTATGTAATCACCACTGGGGGTGTGGAAAACAAGTTTGATTTTTGAATAAAATAAACCTGTGTGTGTATAGAATTACTCCATGTAAGGTGTGTTTCTGATATAAGCAGCACGTGTTAGATTAGATAAAGGGAAAAACAGGGATACTTACATATACCTTTAATTACTTAATTATTAATGGATCATACTAATCTCCCATGAGCAGAGAGGACTGGTTGCAAGACTAGACCATCACTTAGTACACATAAAATAATATATTGTAAAGGAAGCAGGAACAAATTACAAACAATATCGTTTTTAACATCTCCAGTTATTGGCCAACTTAAAGGGACATAGAACACAACTGTTGTTTTAAAGCACGTTTTAAACATTACAAAAACACTCTGACACTATCAAATATTGTCTTTTAGATGCAACAACAAAAACAATATTTCTTTGTCTCTTTAATAGATTTTTTTCCACTGATACTTAGTGAGACACTACCTTAATTCACCTATACATTGTATATAAACTCTGAAGAGCAAACCAGTGACATAATGCATGATGTTAATAACAAACTAACATCCCAGATGTCAAGTCTACTTAAACATCAAACTCAGACAGTCCCCCAATGTATAGGGAAGTCTGTTTGCAGAGGGATTATTTTATGAAGCCTAAAATTATGGCGTAAGGGTACATGTCTGACACAAAGAGAATGGTGCAACACTCGGGTTAAACGTTATACCTTAACCTAATCCTTTTTTCTGCTGTCCCTTGAACTTTTATGGTTTTCTGCAAAAACTTTGCTTGGCTCAGAAATGGAGATTTATTTGAAGTGATGGCTGGCGGAAAACGTTCTGCCAAGGTCTGTTTTCAATACGCCTAATGAAAGCCAGGCATGTAAAGAGTTAGAGCAGACACTGGTTAGACAGAAGGGTGTGCCCTATCCAAAAAAACACTCTTATGCACATTGGAGGGCAATGGTCCTTTAAAAAAAGATTAGGAATGGAGGGAGAATGAAATGAGACCATTATTCAAATAAATGAGTTCAGTAACTTCATAAAACTGAGAAGCATGGGATATAAACTGGAATAACCAGAAGATAGAATTATACTGGGTGTAATCAAGTTGTGATGAGTACTAATGAAAGGGAAACTATGGTCCAATGACGATATCAATGTGACATAACCCCACTAACATCTGCAAGAGTGCCCAACTGTATATTTACTCTGAAAAAATAATAATTATAGTATTCCTGAACCAAACAAGCAAAAAAGCCAAGTCGAAATGTTAAGCCATTACATTTTCAGGAAATGACCATCACTTGAATGAAGGTGACACTATAGTGGTTTGCACGGGATATAAAAACATTACAAAAAGGATAAAACTATGTATTTGAAGAATTAACACTAACTAATGAATAAAGTTGAAGAATTAACACTAACTAATGGATAAAGTTAAAAAATCAACACTATTCATATAATCCATAATTATCAGGATAATATCTACTTTAGCCATATTTCTGAAGCTGAAATCATCTATCACATATACGTGTCACATTGATGCATAAGAAAAAAAATGAAGCAGGAGGAAATATAAAATTTCCCCATCAATAAATCTCATTAACTTATACATACTCAACTGAAAGAAGATAGAATCAAAATCAACAGAACATATATTTCCTTTATTTGAAGGTTACAAAAAACTGTGTTTGGAACAAGCTCTGTACATCTTCAACAGAACTATCAGTTTAGGTCCACTTATAATCATATTAACAGGACAAAATGACCTTCAACAAAATCAAAGAAAGTACAGTAGTAGGAGTCAATGGAATTACACTACAGCGAGCCAACACTACCCTGAGCCAGCAAATATCAGATGGCTGGAACATCAAGGACAAGATGTTTAGAAGAATGTAAATGGTTTGGTCATATATGAAGTTATGAATACATATGGTTACCTTGAAGTTTGTCATAAAGCACAGTCTCATTACTGGGTTGTAAATTGACAATTACTGGTAAAGTCTTACAGCAGAAAACCAATTACAAAATATGGTGCAGCATTATGGTGAGGCATAAAACTGTGTGGTGCCAGCTATTATCATATTATGTTAAATCATATTAAATAATGGCACTGTGGCACATACTATATTGGCCATGTGCCATTATTTAATATGCAGCAACCAACAGAAATTATGAGTTCCGCACTAATTGTCTGCCATAATGGGGGTAGTATCAAGTAATAACAGGAACAATAAATATCCACAATACAGCACTGAAAAAGTACTGGAACCTTTGTGAATGATTTCTTTTAAAAAAATGGGTCCTTATCAAAATTGGCTGAACAATTTTTTAAGGAACTATGCAGAACATCAGTAAGAATCCTTTATTTTAGGACATCTTATTTTAGATCTTTTCCAATCAGGCTTCTTGGCTTTCATACTTTACATTCATTAAAAAAAAAACAGCCACTAGTGTACTAGTTGGTTGTGGTGGGCGATACATTTTAACAGAATGACAGAACATTCGCCTTATAAGATTAGACACAAAAACAGTGCATATTGTTTGTCTGTGAGCAGAGCCCACAGTATCTTTGTATCTTGCTCCCACACACTCGGTGAGCAGCCTCCTCCGCTTTCTCTCTTAAGCTGTGGAAATAGACAGGCAATGTTGGTGTCAGGCTGATTCTCTGCACCACAGACTATACCCAAGTACAAAGGCTACCAGCACCTGGTGACTGCTCCTGTAAGAGCAGCTACAAGTACGTATCAATGGGGAAATGCTTTGGAAACATATAGTGACCGGTGTATGCTGCCATGTTTATTGCTATATTTAAACTTCAGGCACAATCAGGTTGTTAACCATTTATAAAACAATGTTTTTTCATTATGTTTTTCCAAATAATTTTGGAAATTGCATAATTCTATTTCTATAACACATACATTGAAAAGTTACTCAACTATTCTACTTCTCTTTCTGCAAAGTAGCAATTCCACAAAGATGTCCATATGAAATCCATATTTTGAATCTGACTAGTGCACACATAACGACATTTGTGCCACTAAAACATAGATTAAAAGCTATATAATAAACATATCTATGTACAAACCATCCAATACTCTACAGCACCTTCAGGAACTTCCCATGTAACCACCATCTTGTTCATAAGATTGGGGAAGTTTGTCACCACCCATAATACACGATTCAATGTCTCTCTCTATAATCAATACACACTCTCTTTATTGCCCCATGTATCACCTCTTTCTTTTAAAGTTCATTTGAGAATTACTGCCAGATTTAATTGTATTGTTCAGTCTGAGTATTACATGGAGCAAAAAATAAAGTCTTTCAAGGCAAACTAGCTGTTTACTACTGCCTTACAGCCTAAAATAAAAATACATTTACACACATAAAGAGTAAAGAGTAATCATAGATCATTTTGGGTGCCTCTATACTGAAGACAAAGAGCGGTTCTGAACCTATTGACTGCTGGTGAGGTCCCACACTTATTCTTCCACTCTGTTTATGAGTACAGGAATCCATTCTAAGAACTGGACGAGGGTGTGTGCTTGCAGTTATAAGTGAAGGGAGGAACAGTCAGAAGTCCATAGCCATAGTTTGATCACTGGATACAATTGAACCCCCCCCCCCCCCCCAGCCCCAGAGGCAGGCACCTTGGGTCAAAGGATGGAACCATATCTCCCAGAAATGTAAATGCCCCTCTCACACACACAGCTTCCATCAATGTATCATGGATCCCTCCAGGGTCCAACAAATTCATCAAAAATATTATAAAAAATAGGTATATTACTTTTTTTCGTGATTAATTATGCTTTTAGTCAGACTCAAAGTTTTCAAACATAAATTTGTTTCATCATTGTGCAATGGTCAAGGTACTCTACTGCACCCTGCATGTCCCTTTAAAGCTCCACATATCTCCTGAATGTTAAGCCCAAAGAGAGTAAATGGCTGCACATGCCCCTCCATCTATACCTATATACACAGTCTTATACCCCTATCCTTAAAGGACCACTGTGGTCACACTTTTTTTGTGAAATAGATTTCTAAATAACCATTCTTGGAAAACACAAGATTTACATGTTTAACTTGTATATGCTGTTCTTAATTTTATTTTCCCAGCTGATTACGTCTTAGGAGGGTGTGTCATTGTAAACTAATAAGCTTTCCATGACTGAAACTATTGGCAGATTATTATACCTCATTCTCACTATGCAGACGGTAACTTTCTCTGCATTCAAAGTCTCTTCCCATCTGAGAAAGTTGATCACAAGAAACCAAGAAAGATTCCTTCATTTTATATAAAAGAACCTGTATTATTTTTATAGTCTAAACCATTTGGAGCTATTTCCAAGTGTAGTTTATTTATAATATAGAACTACAGTGGGCTTTTAATTCACTTGAAACACCTCTTTTGGAGTAGTTGACACAGAAAAGTCCAATATTTAGCTATCTAATATGTTTGTCGATCTGCAACTATAATGGTTACATACACAGGGTCTACAGCTTGGCAATCTCCAGGTACAAGATTGACTGCAAGCTCTTGGGCCATATAAATTTCACCTGCAAGCCTTTGGAAAAAGACATTAAATTATTCTTATTAGGTTGCTGTATTATAAGGGTCGCACTAATCACTGGAGATAACGAGTAGTGAGTGTTGGAGGGGTTAATCCGTGTCTAGAGACTCGTTTACAGAGCGGCTTGCCCGCTTCACACCACTAGTTGCCATGACGACCATGGCCCCGACTGGCTTTTCCAAGCGTTCTCGCTCAAGTCGGTCGTCTGTCAATCACACAGCACAGAGTTTGTGGGAATTAATAAAACGAGCTGGGAGAAGATGATTAAAGACCTGGAATATTTTAATGTATTTATTTTTTGTAAATCTGTGGTTTAATGGTTTAAACAATTATTTAAGCAGAGTAAGGTAGTTTAAATACAAGTTAATTTGCTTATAGCCTGTATTTCCCATTTCCCAAGTCTTTATAGCTTAGTTCATTGCAAGAAGAGCTTACACTCCAATATTAGTGCATTGAATAGTGACGCTCACTGCATTAATTGGGGTGTCCTACACCAGCAAACCCAGTAGCTTCATTAGTTTGGTCCTTTGAAGCTGGTAATGTTGGGTGAAGACGTCAAATCATGCAATAACATTTACAAAAACAAAATACTGTAAATATGGTATCATTTTGGCTTTGTGTAGGTGTCACGCCGAAAAGGGCACTTAATTCAGCACAATTTGAACCACAGCACTGTAAAGATCTAAAAACATGTTGAAATACTTTTAGAATTTTTGAAACGGGTGCATTTTTGCGCTAAGAATTCATTAAAGTAAAGTCTGTATTTACATGTGTCACGGACTACTAACTCCCAGATATGCAGCTTCAGCTCCGTGTAGGAAACAAAAGAAAGAAAAAAAAACGTTTAACCCCCAACAAATCAATTTGTGCAGATCATGGAGTGCTGAAATCACCTAAACAGCTCAGTTGTAGGTTAACTTTTCAGTTCCGGGAAAACTGTTATCAATCACTTTCCTCACCGTGCGCCTCGGCTGTGTTATTAATCATAAAACTACCAGTAAGCGGGACAGACTGTGTTTGTAAACAGACTTAAAACTTAGATTTGTTAGCTACGATTAGTGTAATTAAAAAAAATAGATCATTTTAACATACAATCATACCATGAAGAGCACTTGCAGTGGCCCTTTTAGGAAACCGTACTAATTAGGACCATTGTGGTAGTACTGGGCAGTCTTTTTTCATGCATCGGTCCCTCCTAGTATCATTGAGTACTAATGGTACTGACATGTTTAAAACATATCCCACTATACACTTTACAAGAATAGTGAATAGAAACCAATGAATTCTGTGTCTCATTGTTTGATATCACTTTCAACAGTTTCATTATTGATCTATTAATAACATTATATGGTTGTGATCACTCAGACCTGGACCAGACTCCTCTTTACAGGTGTGAGAGACACCATTAACATACTGAAGGTTCGGATGAGAGTACCGATACATTGCAACATCAGTGCCAGAGGAGCCTACAGCTGGCTGTCTATAATTATTGCGAAACCCATTTTTGTTATGCCCCATCCAATTCATCTGCATTTAAATAAAAAAGACCATGTTACACACCGACACCCTCTTTGCATCCTGTACTGGGCCTGCTGGGTGCGCTCTTGTGGCTAACGAGCGACTAATTGAAAGGAATTAATGGGACTAATTAGAAATGCACCAGGGGAAAAAAGCAAACGGGGAGAAAGGAATAGAGAGGTTAACAGGACTTACAGAGGTAGGTACCGTTAACATTATGTGGCTGGTTGCGAAGACCACTATTGACAAGTGAAACCTTTGGACAAGGCTAAAGAACATACCTGTGCCTTATAAATAATTACTACCAGTAATGATAATAATAATAATTGGAAAAGATCTATGTTTGATAATGCACAAAAATAATCTATAGATGACGCATTGTCTATAACAAGGGGTTACAAAATATAATGCATTTGAAATGACACATTTTAGAGGAGAGATTAAATTTATATAGCGAAGTAGCTTTTCTCATCTTTTTGGTAGGTATGGGATATGGGAGTAGCTTAATAGCTAAAATGTATGTATATCATATGTCCTTTACACCTCATTTTCAATTATAGTAGAATGTTAAAGGGTTAACTATGCAACTGATAATTTGCTGATTGATAAGACCTGTTTAGGGAAGTTAATGGTTGTTTTCTTCCTAGAAGAACTGTGACATTCCATTGTTATTGACGATCAATACTCAATGTATTGCTTCGGCGTATTTTTTACCAAAGACACTACACATTCCATATGTCCGCCCCTCTCCCCTGGTCACTCTCCATCCTCTCCACTAAAAACCCCATTCCATCTCTATACTCCTCTGGAAAATCAGGGCATTTCTCAACATAACTTATTTCTCTGTCTCCGGTACTTTGAAATACAACAATAAAACCTTTACCTTAAACTAAATATTATCTTATTATTTTTTTAACTGGAAATATTTGAGGTGGCACTTTAGAAGCACATATTTTAAACAACTACCCACTCTATATAATTATATATATATATATATATATATATATATATATATATATATATACATACATACATACATACATACATACATACACACATACACACACATCTGTGTTCACATTTGAATGTCTAAAACAAGTTAAAAAATCTGCTTCCTGCAGAATTCCGAGAAAAACAGTTATTGCACTGCATTCTGGGAAGCTGAGCTGGGACATGCAAATGTGCCCACAAATGCCTCACTCTTCAATCCATAGCCTTTTTTCAAACATGGCTTCCTTTAAGCTTATGCCTGCTGTTTTACACAGCTTTTATAAAAAAAACAAGGTTGGATTATACACAAGATGGGAATTCTATCCACTTATAGCCGTTTCAAGCTTACTGGCTATCATCAGCATGGAGCGGGATCTCAGCCTGTGTTGTGGAAATTATGAGTAGGTAGTTCACCACAACAATCATTTATAATATGGTGGGCAAAAGAGCGATAGAAGCCCTCCACCGTACAGTAAATACAAAGTACATCTGTGTTTACATCTGAATGTCTAAAGCAAGTTAAAAAAAACCTGCTTCCAGCTTAGAATTCCGAGAAAAACAGTTATTACACTGCATTCTGGGAAGCTGAGCTGGGACATGCAAATGTGCCCACAAATGCATATATTGCCATCTTAACCACCTTCCCCCTTAAGTGCACTAAACAGGAGATGTAAGGGGTTGCAATCTGCTACAAATGCAATAACTTATCTGAACTGAAGTTTTAAAGTATGTGTCATTATATGACATACCTTGTAGAAACCGTTGACATTTGCATTCTGGGGAACCAATAAGATGATACATTTAAATCATCTTGGGTTCTCGTCAGGAGAAGACATGTTAATCTAAAATGGGCCTTTGCGTAGAAGTTGTCCATGATATGGTGGTATATAGAAGTTCAATATCATATTATCTTAACTAATCTGTGCTTTTTTCCATAGGGTTGATGCCTACCTTCTAAAATGACAGTTTAGGAGCTGAACAGACTACAAAGTTTGTTACAGGCTTTCTAATTAGTACTGTAACTTCTTTTGCAGGTTACAGGCCTTACAGGATGTTAGAATCACTAAAACCGTAAATCGCTATTCAATTGCTACAATAGCGCAGTCTCAAACAAGCAAATCTGCAGTCATTTCCCATTCGCAAATATAAATTGCACCCTTAACTCGCAAGCGTGCAAATCGGCAGTCATTTTACGTTCGCAAATATAAGCCGCACGCGTACTCGCAAAATCGGCAGTCATTTTTTTTCGGTAGCGAATATAAACCACAACCGTAACTCAAAAGCTGGCAAATCGGAAAAACAGTGCAGCTTATATTCGGACCAATACGGTATATTAAAAGCCTAAAACTGAAAGATAGTGGTTTTCAATCGAGTAACAAGGACGATTTTCCTTTATTGCTTACCTCCCAATTATCCCTCTTTGCGGAGAAAATCCCACATTTAAAAGGCAAACCCGTTTTCCAACCCTGTTCATGTCCCAATTTCACCAGTTCTCCTAGCTTTCTTTCAAAATCAAGGAGTGAAGGTATGTGAAGAATATGGTCACTCTTACTAAAATGCTTGTCAAGTAAAAAAAGTGCCACTATATTCATCTAAAGTCTAGGAGACCAGATAAAAGACTAGAGTGTCCGTTCTACAGATGGCATGTTGGTATGGAGCACTGCGCACATATTAAGTGCTTACACATTGTACAGGATTACTGTAACATTACCCAAAAGTATATATTCTTTCAAGAATATATGTGTCCCTCTTTGGCGATTTGAAATATTGACAGATATGTTATTGGGATATTTCCCTTTGTTCTACTACCAGTGGGATACGTGACACATGGCCATATTTTAATTAGACAAACTCAGTACTGCAATGAGTATCTGGTCTTCATCGCGGCTTGAATGGAGGCAATGCCTCCTTATATAAGAAGATAGAGAATATCCCACACATATAATTGTGGAGCTAATTCCTGTGCGTCTCTGGAGGCACAATGCAGATGCAGCAAGCGTGATTTACTGGGATCAGCCACTTTAAGAACATAACTTGCTGCAGCCTGAGCCATAAATAGCTCCTGTCACAGAGATGCTGATGGGCTGGGATGTGATGTGCACAGAACGCTCCCTCTTATGCCAGTATATGAAGCGGCTCTGGAAGGCCAGTAGCATTCAGATGAGGAGGTGTAAGCTTCAGATTTCTGCAACAACAGCACATTAACCCCTCAAGTGCTGCATAATCCAATGCATTTCGGCAGGAATAACAACTCGCCCTATATGTGCATAAAATATTATATTGTGAATTCCAATCTCAGATGGAACATATATTGTCATATAGTGAATATACATTAAAGGTTAATCCTGTTAGGATGTTGTTGCAGGTTTGGGATAAAACGCTTCTTTTACTGTGTATCTTAACAAAGGAGAACACTATCCCAGCATCCTTTAGGATGAACACATCTTCAATGAAGGACATAGGAGTCATTATATTAATAGCTATGGCTCCCTGATATACCCATCTGTGTACATCTGGGCCACAGAGTAGGTCATCATTGCACTCTTGAGGGATTGTATGTAAAAAGAAGTCCATGTCTGATGACACTGTTGTCCTGCTGACGTCAACTTCCTGTGACAATTTATTCAGAACGCTATACCGTAATGCAGCTCATATTTAAAGATTTACCCATATTATGTTTCACAAACAAGTCTGCAGAAAAACAGAAAGTTGCAAAAAAAAAAACAAATAATTTAATTAAATGTAATATAATTTTTTTACTTATAGAAATAATGGAATAAGCTAGCAGCAGAAGTGATGGATGCTCCGTGGTGTGTTCATGCCTTAGCAAACAAGGCCAAAGACTAGGGCAGCAGGGACATTGTTGGTGCAGTGCCATGGCATAGTGTGTGCATATGCACCGAAATTTCCGTTTGCAATTATATTTCTTTCACTAAATGTGCCAATATGTTCTAATATAATGTATATACAGGCAGTTCCTGTGTTATGGACGAGATACATTCCTGAGAATGCCTTTAAACCGGATTTGTATACAACTCAGATCCCTGATAAAAAATAATAACAATACTATAATGGCTCATATGTGGTAATAAAAATACAGTGTAATAACTGTAGTAATAATAACAGTAATAGCAATGTATTGTAATACTAAGTTACAGAAACCATTGTGCTCTCTCTTTTAGTTCAAACAGAACATAAAACAAACTCATTAAAAAAAGGCTTGGGAACCCGTTCTTAAGTATGGGTTGTCTGTAAGTCGGGTCATCTGTAAGTCGCGTCATCTGTAAGTCGGGTCATCTGTAAGTCGGGTCATCTGTAAGTCGGGTCATCTGTAAGTCGGGTCATCTGTAAGTCGGGTCATCTGTAACCCGAGAACCTCCTGTATACACATATACTTCTATTTAAATACATAAATGTGCAGTAATGTTGGGATTGAACATAGACAATACACCTTCATAGATACTAATGTAGTAATGAAATCAAAATTCTTTGGAAAGACACTATATCACAAAAATAAAATATGGTCAAGGATCAACCTGTGTTTTATGTTTTTCAGCAGGTACCGAAGAAATAGGGCAGACCAGGAGGGACAAACATTTCTCATCTGTCAGCACATTATGCATTGCTGTGTATGCTAAAAGTTTAAAGTTTGCCCTTGTTTACTGTCCATGCTGTATCCAGAGGCACACTGGAAATGCCACTGAATTTGCTATTTTCCCTTTAAACAGCTAAAGCAATCGTCATACCCTATTGTTGCATTTTAAAACTTAATTAATCTCCGATTGCACCCAGCCTGCTTCATTCATTTAAGGATGGCATTGTGAGGGGTTCCCTTGGGATTCAGTGTTTAGACTGGGTTCTGGAAGAGAACTAAGGAGTTGGAGTGAGGAGAAGAATAGAAAAAAATATATACAGGGAAACAGAGGTTTGTCTTGTACATATTTTACCAACAAAATATTTTACCAAGTATAGTGTCGGACTAACTAATGAATGGCTGGCGCATGTACCTTTTGGTTATTTCAGTGCAGAGCACTGTGGGATCTCCTTTGCAAGTGAGTTTAGTTGGCATTTCTATACATGCATATGTGTCTGCAGCTGTAAGAGTATGTTTGCAACATTTCAAATGAATTTGTTTTTGTTTTAGTATACCAAGTCCTTCTGATAGCGAATTCAGTCTTAAAAATATTTTTCTAGTTCATTTTTACAAATTATATCAATATGTTATTTTTTTCAAAAGTATATTACAATTCATTAATTCGATATATTTAAATTAACCCAGAATTGCTCTTTTGTTTTGGGATATTGCAAAATAATTGCCAAAAGTTTAAAATGTTTCCAGGAAACAAACGTATATGCTAAAAAGCTGCTAATTCATCTTAAAACCCAATGGAGTATACTGTTATCTTGCTGTGTGTGAGATGTAGATTGGTTCTGCTCATGTACTCTTCTCATATAATGTTCTACCTGTGAGCTGAACAGTAATTCTATATATATATATATATATATATATATATATATATATATATATATATATATATATATATGTTATCTGACCTAACCTCTGACAGCTGATGTCCTGTAGATGGCAGCGTGGGATATGGTTACAGGAGATTAAAACAAAGCCAGGGATAATGATACAGTTGACAAAGACTTCACCATCCAGGGGTTTCACCATCCTACACAATTCTTTCTATAACATTATAAATTCACATTCTACTGTTGGAGTAATACTGAGATTCACATTGTAAGTGGGTATCCCAAACAGTCCAGTCTGCCATTTCCATATCTATTGCAAAACCTCAACCACATAGTAGCTCGATTTTACATGAAGTAGTCCACATATTAAGATAAGTAAACACAAAAAGTCAGTACTTTGGACATTATGGGCCTCATTAAATTAGAGTGGCATTTCAATATGTAGCTCGCAAATGTGCTCTTAGAGCGATTTGTGTACTACGATTCGTCTTTACGTTCCTCGCGTCTGACTTTGAGTAATGAGGCAGAGAAGAGGCTACATGCAGAGCTATGTTGAACCCCGCACACGTAATTCCTTTGATCTTTCATCAAAGTGCAAGGTGTTCACTCGCGAGCAAGCACGTAACTCGCAAATGGCCGCCGTGTGCTCGAGAGCACCCGCAAAGGGGGTTACGTACAATACGTAGCACTTGTACTGTAAATAACATCACATTACTGTACTTTTATTAACAGGGAAAGTGAAATTAGGTCTTAAAATTAATAGCACAACATTATCAATCCCGCAAATCGACCCCCCGAAAAATTCTTTATTTCATGAATATTTAATGTGTAATATCGATGTGTTACGACTCATACCGCAAGTCGCATCTAATAGAATATCATATTTGCGGCTTTATTAATATTGCAGTATGTCTGTCCTTTGGGACCGATCGCAAACTGGATTTGGATCACGTAGAACTTCGAAACTTACCCTCCCCTTTTGTAGTGACGTAGCGCTTACGAACTCTTTTTCCATTGGCTCAATCTAAACCAGTCACTACGAAATTGATTGTTTGTGTGTGAACACGCAAGTCCGACAACTGCAAAGTGGTTTACGAAATTGCGTCTCTCGCTTGTAGCTTGCAGTACCTTCTAATTGAATAGCGACGTAACTTTTTAAAATTTGAAGCACGCAGCCCTTACGTTCAAACTTTTTATTTACGAGGCTGGAATTTATTATGGCTATATATGTCAAGGTGCCGTCTTTTGTTAGGAGAATATGTTTATGAATGGATACTTTTTGTATTTTGGCTACTGTGCGGAGTACTGTGAATTTTTGTATGTATACAAATGGTGAGAACTTTGAAAACTCAAGTTAAAAAATACAAGGATGTGTGTATTGGGTATTAATGGAAGTGTATGCAAAGTAGTAACTCATACCATTAGGTAAGTCTGTATAAAAGAAACAAAGTAGTTGAGTATTTGTGTGGAGTACTATAGAGCCGGATTCCCTGGTGGTCCAGTGGTTACGATTAGATGCTTTCTCCTCTACGACCTGGGTTCGATTCCAGTCAGGTAAACAAGAGGTCACACTACCCTGAAACCATGCAGGTTTGGGCCTGGTCAGTACTTGGATAGGAGACTACCTAGAAATAACAGGAGTTGTATGATGTGGCCCAATAGAGAAGGAATTGCTATTCTTATGCGGAAATGACATCACTTCCTTGACCAGTCTCTTATCTTCAGTCATTATTGCTTACCTTACATCATTAATCAACACTCACAGTGAAGAAGAGTAGTAAGTGAGCAGTAGATGAGCTTGCTCAATTGGTTGAGTCAACATAATGCCACATACTTATAAGTGTTAAAGCATCTGGCATTGTTCTGATTCAACTAC
This sequence comes from Discoglossus pictus, assembly GCA_027410445.1. Taxonomy (NCBI): domain Eukaryota; kingdom Metazoa; phylum Chordata; class Amphibia; order Anura; family Alytidae; genus Discoglossus; species Discoglossus pictus. The sequence continues at coordinate 277,327,610 of CM050163.1, forward strand.
CTATGCAAGATCTTCCTTCCCGCACGGTGAGGATTAAGTAAAGAGACAGGGTCAGATCTTGAAAAATAATTAATACCTAAAAACAGCACAATTCAAAATCAATTATCTATAATTTATTTCGATATTCTAACAAATAAATTATAAATATTAATGAATAATAATAATCATAACTGGATGAAATAAAACAGCTGAGCATAAATACAAGTACAACCTTACAGCTAATATACAGAACTATACTGGAGTGAAGAGGCAGACAGCAAATGAAGTATCACAGGAATTCACCAGAGAGGTTTCCACACAAGAACTATAGAGACAGATTTCAGTTGGATTGAAGTGATTCAAGCATCAGTAAATTTATACCACATCATCTAGAAACTACAAATGTCAATCAATTACCAATTTCTTGATTTATCCCTTTAAACAACGCACGTAACGTTCACAGAACCAGGTGAAGGGGCTCTACATTTTATTTAATCTCTGCTAAGCATGAATGAACTGGATTTCAAAAGGGGACGGGAGTAAGGGTAGGATTTCAGAATGAGCGACAGCCTCGGCTTAAACTGTTGTCATTTATAAAAGGACTTGAGTTTAAAAGAAAGAAAAAAAGTGTACAAAATGCACAAACCAAACAAAAGGGTATTTCAGGACAGGGTGAGAAAATGCTGGCCTAATTTGAAATTGCTTTGTTCAGCTGGCAGGTGATCAGCCTGGCTACAGCAGACATCATATTTCTTATTCCTGCCATACTAAATAGTGAAAAGAATTGTAACGGAAAAAAAGAAGCTAAAAACCACCACATTGACGGTATCTTTTTTGTTTGCCTAAAGGCACAGCCTCTGAGCATGTAAAATACTGTCTGGGTTTAAAACATTTAATCTCCTTTTTTATAATAGGCTTCCCACCCCCAAATACCTTTACGAAAGACCTGCATTTGCTTTGTCCCTCTGCTCTTGATCGACATATATCAGAAGATATGTTATCCTTTGGAGCACAGATGCATTGTTGCATACAGTGAATTTGTAGGCTTTATTCAACAAAGAACACAGGGAAGCATATTTCAGTGGAAAGTTAACAGAACATAAGGATGTGAATCTGTAGAGTAATGGTAAGTATAAAGGAGTACTTTACATAAAAGGTTGTGGTTTCTTGGTTTGGACCCGAGCTGGTTTGATAGAGGCTAAAATAATGGTACAATAGACTCCCAGTTAACCGAAACTCTCAAGCAACCAGAAAAAATGGAATATTGTACTTTAAATAAAAAATGAAATTTTACAGGGCTCCACAAATGCCAAGGGCCAGGTTTCATGCCACAAAATGCTTACAGGCACCTAGATTTCATCCACTGTATGTCTCAATGTTACCTGGAAGCAGACAGACATGAGTGACTGAGCCAGGGCAGTGATGGGGTTACATTCCCCGGGGTCAGCAGCGTACCCTCCAGCCCAACGTACCTGTGTGTAAGTGAGAAGTGAAAGCTGCTGCTGCTAGAACAGCCTTCACTGACACATATACTTAGCAGAGCATCCTATGTGCAGCTAATCTAGACATCTTTTAATAATTACTCTCAAGCACCCAGAAACTACATTTATCCGGCATCTGCCAATCCCTATGGGTGCCAGATAACTGAGAGTCTACTGTATTTAAAAGCGTTTGGTGCTTTAACAGGTGTTTCCAAGAATCCAGTGTTTCTCCAAGTATCATCAATGTTCTTCAGACACCCTTTCCTTTTGCTTAAAAATAGAAAATTAATTAAAATGAAAAGTTCATGATATACTATGCCGCTGATCTCAGACATTTTGTCCTATTGCATTACACCATACGTGACTAAAGTTAGATCACAGGGGCCCTACTCATGGTTGCATTTTCAGTATATCACAAAATCATTGAGCCGCTGATCAATACACCTGTATTCAAATCAGATACCCTGAAATCATGTCCTGGAACTGGTCTCCGAGAACTAGAGTTGAACAAGCCTGGTTAGACATTGTTGTGGGATGAAGGGAGGTTTTTGGTTTTGCATCCGACTGGAGGAGTGTTGCTTATTGCTCATCAAATAGGATTGCTCAAACCCTTAATCATGTGGCTTCTTTTACCAAGATATCTTATATAATTTGAGTTCTCTGCCCTTATTCCTCATTCCTACATGCATATGACAATGTCGTCCTGTCCTTATTCCTATATGCATCTGTCAATGTCTTCCTGTCAAGCACTTCCTCTCATCATCCTCTCTAGATGCTCCTGTTATAGGAATTTAGCCCTTTGCTATAACACCCTCACACTGCAGTAGAAACCAACACACGTACAGCTTTACTCTCTGTGTCGTGTATCCTACAGATCAATATTTCCTCAGCCGGGGACTTCTGAAGACAAAGACATTGCTGCCTCATATCCTCCATTTCATTTATTTGGTATATTGGGTTTACAATAAAACAAAAGAAGAACTCTGCTATGTGCTGCATCACCTTAGAGTTTATGCTTCAAAACTTAAAACTCTATTGGGAAATAATATAATGTTCTGTAAGGAGATATTTAAGAAAATAAAAGTAAATAAAACTGGAACCGTAAGTGTCTCTGAGGTTATATTGCATGTCCAGCGTTGTCAGACTAACAAAATGAGTGCTAAGTATGACTAAATACAGCCCTGAATACATGTTACCTGCAGGTGGGAAACACCAGTACCTTCTGCCATGCCTCTGAAGTAGGCTATGAAGATAATAGTGTGTGTGAGCAAAGCTCAGGTGTGGCTTTTTGGGCCTCGATCCAGGGTACCAGAGTATAAATCAGCTGTAATGGAAGAAATGTACAGCCATAAATAGATCAGTGGAGAATGACAAGGCAGCCTAGGGAGCAGCGTTAACCAGACAGAGATCGTGATGGGCAAAAGCTGCTATTGTAGCTCAGTGGGGATTGCAGTTGAAGCCAAATTGTAGAGGTATATGGATCTTTTACTGCAGATTACCAAAATGAAAAGATTTAAAGGGGCATATCCTAGAGTAAAGAAGTGGGCTATATCAATACAATATAGAAAGAACCAATTTGTAAAGTTAAAGCACTTACCTTGCTCAGCATTTTCTATATATAAAAAAAACATTCTTTGAAAATGCTTTGAAATAGGACATGTTTTGTTTTTCTTTTGTAAAACAGAGAGTGTCTTTGGTTTCACAGGCTAATCAAGCATGCTAATGCCTCCCTGACTGGAAATTACTATTATACATTAAAAAATTCAGTTTTTCATCCAAATACTGGATGGTCAGAGAACCCTCCAAATACTGGACGGTCAGAGAACCCTCCAAATACTGGACGGTCAGAGAACCCTCCAAATACTGGACGGTCAGAGAACCCTCCAAATACTGGATGGTCAGAGAACCCTCCAAATACTGGATGGTCAGAGAAGGATGGTCAGAGAACCCTCCAAATACTGGATGGTCAGAGAACCCTCCAAATACTGGATGGCCAGAGAACCCTCCAAATACTGGATGGTCAGAGAACCCTCCAAATACTGGATGGTCAGAGAACCCTCCAAATACTGGATGGTCAGAGAACCCTCCAAATACTGGATGTTCAGAGAACCCTCCAAATACTGGATGTTCAGAGAACCCTCCAAATACTGGATGTTCAGAGAACCCTCCAAATACTGGATGGTCAGAGAACCCTCCAAATACTGGATGGTCAGAGAACCCTCCAAATACTGGATGGTCAGAGAACCCTCCAAATACTGGATGGTCAGAGAACCCTCCAAATACTGGATGGTCAGAGAACCCTCCAAATACTGGATGTTCAGAGAACCCTCCAAATACTGGATGTTCAGAGAACCCTCCAAATACTGGATGGCCAGAGAACCCTCCAAATACTGGATGGTCAGAGAACCCTCCAAATACTGGATGTTCAGAGAACCCTCCAAATACTGGATGTTCAGAGAACCCTCCAAATACTGGATGTTCAGAGAACCCTCCAAATACTGGATGGTCAGAGAACCCTCCAAATACTGGATGGTCAGAGAACCCTCCAAATACTGGATGGTCAGAGAACCCTCCAAATACTGGATGTTCAGAGAACCCTCCAAATACTGGATGTTCAGAGAACCCTCCAAATACTGGATGTTCAGAGAACCCTCCAAATACTGGATGGTCAGAGAAGGATGGTCAGAGAACCCTCCAAATACTGGATGTTCAGAGAACCCTCCAAATACTGGATGTTCAGAGAACCCTCCAAATACTGGATGTTCAGAGAACCCTCCAAATACTGGATGTTCAGAGAACCCTCCAAATACTGGATGTTCAGAGAACCCTCCAAATACTGGATGTTCAGAGAACCCTCCAAATACTGGATGGTCAGAGAAGGATGGTCAGAGAACCCTCCAAATACTGGATGTTCAGAGAACCCTCCAAATACTGGATGTTCAGAGAACCCTCCAAATACTGGATGTTCAGAGAACCCTCCAAATACTGGATGTTCAGAGAACCCTCCAAATACTGGATGTTCAGAGAACCCTCCAAATACTGGATGTTCAGAGAACCCTCCAAATACTGGATGTTCAGAGAACCCTCCAAATACTGGATGTTCAGAGAACCCTCCAAATACTGGATGTTCAGAGAACCCTCCAAATACTGGATGTTCAGAGAACCCTCCAAATACTGGATGTTCAGAGAAGGGGCAGAAGATTATGAGAAAGAAGTGTGTTTTAATAATATCAGAATATATTTGCACTGGTATAGCCCATATGTTTCCTTAAAATGACAGTGACATAGGGACTTCTACCATGTAATCTGGAACCCCAGTCTTGTAATATTACAGAACTGAGAGAACATACTACAGTGATATCCTGACTGAAGGACAGGAAGTAAGAAAAAATACAATTATATTCTATTAAACAGGACTAAATGAGTGTATTCATTTGGCACACACATTTTGCATAAATTCTATTATTATTATCCTTTATTTGCAATATGCCAACACATGCTGAAGTTCTATACAGGGATTAATTAAAAAGAAAAATACAGTATTAAGCACATGGTGAAAAATGGAGGATCTTGTCTTTGAACTTAAAATCTAATGTACATAGTATTTTTCCCCAAAGCACCTTACAAGAGGCACGGTATCTTTAGAAGGAAACTGTATAGTGGTATAGATAATTTCTGTGTCCCTGAAATAAACTATTGAGTTGAATCTTCAATCTGTCTTTGCTTATACCTAGAAACCCATTTAGAGAAGTGCTTAAAAAGTGTTGTGCCCTGAAGCTTTATCTAAAATATATGCAAGGATTCTTTATTAGTGCACAAAATGCAGTAAAATGTAATGTTTTTACTTTGTTAACGTGCTCTAAATAAATACATACATATACACATTTGCATACAAACACACACTGGTATATAAACATGTTTAATACAAGTGTACACACACATTTATCATTGTGAAAAATGGAGTTCTTAGTGTTACAGGCCCAGTCTTGCCCTTTATCAAACCCAAGTCATCAGTACACAATACAGAATTTGGTGTTGATGTTCACTTTTCCCACACTATCAGAGAATTATAGCTTGTAAATAGCTGCCTGTGCATGGATTATTAGCATAATTTATTTATAAGGATCAATATATTCAGTAGGGCAGTACAAGGGGTTACTGAGGGCCACTGAAAATTAGCGGTTGTGAGACATTGCCAGCTCTAGGAGAGAGAGAGACGGAGATGATGTGTTCTTCCCTATAAGAACAAACTGTAGATATCAGGGCTCCCTACCCCCAAATTTGTTGAATGCACGTAGCTCAGCAGTGCCAGATCCATCAAAGCAGACAAGGGAAGAAAGTAGGGAGGCTGGAGGCACAAACAATGAGCAGAAGAACCTCCCTCCCCAACCCCCTCTCCTCTTCAGACCCTGCAGTTCATTTCAGGAGTCAGTGACTTATTTAAATGAAATATGACTAATCCTCTCTCTGACAGATGTCACCAATTTAGCAAGCGGGAGCGGCAGGCGAAGCGGCTTCATTTGCAAGCGGACCCTCCATAATGATTAGATGGGCAGGGATGTGTCAGAACGTAAAGCCACACTAAACTTACCGAGGCTGTGGTCCATTCTTAATCTGTAGGTTTGAAGGAAGTTGTGTTGCATCCTTGTGAGCTATTTTAGCCCTTAAGTAACCCATTTAGTATTTAAAATTTTCTTTGCCTAGCTCCTGTGAGGCATTTTTGCCATAATCAACACCAACTAATATATTATATATAATATAACAGTGGGTTTGTTAGATTTGAGTGGGACATACAGGGATATAACTGTAGTGGTTAATATAGTAAAGTTAGCAAAACATTCCAGAATAAGATAATGGGTATACTTGCACCTAGGTTAGGTACCTAGGATCTTTCCCTTTATGGCTGCGCTGGCAGTGGCAGCAGCAGTTGCGTCAAGGAGCTGCTAGATGGCGCTGCCGATATTTTGCAGCACTGCCAATATTTTAGAGAAGTTTTAACCTTAGAAGATTACCCTTACCCTAACCCTATGGTATTGGCTCTGAAATATCGGCAGTGCCATCTAACAGTTGGTCGCCGCCACTGCGGCTGCCATTGCTGGCGGTGTGGTTACAAATTTAAAAAAGGAAAGGACCGGTACCTAAAATATATCCTTGCACACTAATGAAGTAGAAGTGATATTGATGAAATATCCTTCAACCACAGTGTTGTAAAGATGCTCTCAATGCAATTTCCAAAAAAAGAAGTGGAAAGAAGTGCTAGAGATTAGATATTCTGGCCTGGAGGACATCCTTATAGGCCATCCATGAAACCTGATGGCGCCATCCAGCAGCTACTTACTGGCACTGCAGCTGTCAGTGCTGGCGATTTCTTGCGCATACACAACGGGATAGATCCCACTGCACTAAGGGACAGAGACTATTTTTGCAAACTAATATAGTGTACAATTAATAGAAAGAAAAAAAACATAGATGACAGTTTGTAGGCAACAATTCAGCCAGCCTGTCGATCCCACTTGATAATTGCCAATGTGTTGTCAGAGAAAAACAATAGGTGGGCAGTTCTGCTCTACTCCATACAGGATGCATTTTAAGCGTATTCTAAGTCAATAAGACTCTATATTAGCTTGCATTTGTATACATTACATTGTTTAAGGGCTTTACAGGATAACAAAACATTTTTGAATAACCTAATGGTACAGGCTAAGACAAAAGAAATTGGAACTACAATATAATTCAATGTTTTGTAGAAATATAATTTATACATGGAACTTATGAACCAAACCATCTCTCGATGTAAATTCTAAAATATCCTGCAATTAAGCTGTCCTCTAAACTAGATGCAAAATCATCAAAGAGTGTACTAATAACTTGAACTACAACTGGATATAGGTTCCAAAGAGACATCGGTATAGGTGTTTTATAATATGAATTGTTCAATTTCAGTGTAATGAATCATCATAACAATAAATGTTAGGCTAGTAAAAAAAAAAATGCATTTGCAATCTGAGCTGCTAGTAATAAGTGCATGCCCATAAATCATTGAAATGTATATATCTTAATAGCAAGAGGTTTGCTGAATACTCTTACATTCCCATAATATTTGAAACAAAATAGCAGTCTATCAATGAACAAGAAGAATCCCATAGAACAAATTGAGGAGACAATGAATAAATATTAATACAGCTGTAGTGCGGATTATAATAAAATACTGGTAGCAGAATTTATCCTCTCATCTCCTTATAATTTATGTATTCCTAAAAACAACAACTAGGTAGGCACATGAGCTAGGAATATTGGATCTATCCTGTTACGGGGTTGGGACAGGTCCACCGCTGCAGTGCAGCCTCCAACCGCTAGATGGCGCTGCCGATATTTTGCAGCGCTGCCGATATGCAAGAGACGTTCTGAGCTTATAATGTTAGCCTAACCCTTGAACTAACCCTAACCATCACCTTAACCCCAACAGTTTACCTAAGCCTTGACTCTGATATGTCACCGGAATATTGCCAGCGACATCTAGCGGATGATCACCACCACTGCTGTTGCATTGTGCGGCTCTACCATAAGAGGATAGGACTGGGACATTTTATCGGAGCCAATCAGGCTGTTTCTAGGAAGCCCTTCATAGATATACATTATACTTTGGACAAATATTTAGGATCTAGAAGTACAAATTTTAAGAGTCGTGTCTCCCAGGAAATTTCCACCCCTGTATACTGGGATCTATATATATATGTGTTTTTTTTTCATTTTGACACCTAAATAATTTCCAGAAATATAATGTATCTCTATGCATGGAATTTAGATTGTAAGTTTTGCATTCTGCTTTGGGAAAGCACTTTGGACACTGGATCCTCAGCTCGAAGACAAGGCCTTCCATTTTTGCAATATGGTAATATTGTTTTGCCTTTAACACAATCCATGTATAGCGCTACGGAATATGTTGGTGCGTTACAATTAAACAACAATAATAATACATTTTATTCTGAAACGTTACATTGAGTTCCAATCTGAGCCTTGGCACCTGAGTAGTTGGGGACAGCAGGAAGATTTAGACATCGTCTCTCCCCATGTCTCCTTGGGATTTATTTAAAGGGGGATGAGGAGAAGACTGCCGTTCAGCCCGGCTAAAGAGCTCTCTGCTTTTGCAGCTCCCATGGCTGCCATATCCTGGGCTGTTAGCCTCACTTTGTATTCATAACAGCACCGCCATACACACATTGTTATGCTATTGCTGGATGGATGCCTTCCTACCGGGTCTTATATGCATATTATTCAGTGTGCCTTGGAGTCTTGCAAATGTGCAGCTTGCATGCTTTATTTAAAGTTGCAGCAGCCTTCCAGAATATACTAACATTGTGTCAAATTGTAAGCTCTTGAGTACATGATTCTGGTTTTAACTTGTTTTGTGATATGCAGTTGGAAAACAAATAGATGGTAACAAAGGTTATCCTGTTCCAAGAAGCTCACAATCTATTCAGCCACACAAACAGTAATATATCCATATTGTGAAATGGTATAACAGAGGATAAAGATTAAATATTAAAGCAGGAAGTACATTTTAGGTAAAGACTCATTCAGTGGGCTGTTCCAATACATGGATACCCCTCCCCCTCCCTGTGGTGGTTATGTAGTAGCCCCCTCCCCCATTTATCAGCTGCAGGATCCCAGCCGGCCTGCTCCAGCTGAACTCACTTTACAGTCCATGCAGAAATCCTTTTGCAAGACAATAGTGAGTCTGTGGACACAGCCAAAACCAACAGCCCCCATGGAGAGCAGCCCTCTACACCCTGTGAACATGTCGTCCCCCCCCCCCCCCTTTGTGCAACGTTCCTCACCTGTAGTAACCTCATACCCCTCTTTACGGCAGATAATAAGCCTATACACGTATATATATATATATATATATATATATATATATATATATATATATATATAAAATCTATCCCTCTTTGCCTGCGCATTTCTCCTGCAGCACTGACAGCTGCAGTTACAGGTGCCATCCGCCAGAAGGTGCTGTGAGTTTTCAGGCGCCGTCGAGTTCCAGGGAAGGCAAAGAACTATTCTCCCGTCCGAAGTGGCGCAACTGGATGGCGCTGAATCGACAGCGAGGCCATCACTATGTTCCGCGCGGGACTCTGCTCCCCCAGGGCCTTGGGGGGAGCCTCTCATAGCTCAAGGCCTCTTCTGTCAGGACTCCGTATATGCTAAAATCGGCAGCGCCATCTGTCGGCGGAACTGCAGCGGTCAGATTTTTCGACGGTGAAGAGAGAAAGGAAGAAAGGACTATATATATATATATATATATATATATATATATATATATATATATATATATATATATATATATATATATATATATATATATATATATATACACACGCTAAGGCATACACCAGAATCACCTTTTAATAGGAAGCATGCCACTAGCCTTCCATTTTTCCTAAGTATATCAGATGTTTTTTGCTTTATTAAATTATTTTTTACAAATGTTACTGATTGGCTATTCCATAGATCTACTGCATTTTGCTGCTCCAGAAGAAAACATAGTTTGGACAACTTTTTTGCAGTAACATGTATTTCTTGTTTTTGTTAATTGCATACCGCAAAAAAATCTGTAATTATACAATTCCCCACCAATTAAGGTGTTGTGGATATTTTGTTTTTGACAGTGACAATGGTATTTTATTTTCATGTATTTATCAACCATTCTCACTGATGGCGAATCTTTATCAATTCTGAAAATCATCAGGAGGAAGACATGAAGTTTTCTGTCCTAAGTATTTTTTTCAAATATACCGTAACCTCCCATTTAACTTGATGATGCCTTTTAGCAAAATAACTTTTTTTCAAAAGAGTGCAGTTATTTTCATTTATCATGCTAAAATGAATGGGTTAATGCAAGAGAGATTTAGATCAGAACAAATTAAGATAATATAGTTACATTAAAGAAGAAGCATAAATAAATAGAACATTTCTAAAGGATCATATATTGGTTCGGAGTGATTATAAAAAGGTAGGAACATGGCCCTCTGGGGACACAGCAGACTGCCATTCTAGGTTTCTGTTTTCTATTAAATATACTGATGGTACTTAAAATGGTGAAAGAGTTAAGAGATTGACATCCATGCCAGGCTTCCAATGCCTTCTTCTCCTCCTATCCCCAGGGCAAAGCTTGAACCGGAGTTGCTGTGGCAACAAACTGGGCACCATAGTCCTGCCCCCAGGTTGGCACACTGCACAGTTTTCTGCTTGTTGTACTTTATTACTTACATAGCAGGCTTGGTATTAGGAATATTATGTTTAAGGTGCTTTGTATTTACAATGCTGCAGGCCTAATCAGAGCCTGTACCACTGAGCACACAATCTAATGTATGGTCTATTGCATATTAAATCCTAATTCAGCATGACTTAAGCCCTTTTCACTTTAGCAAATTAAACGGATCTCAAAAAATGCTTTTTAAAACATCCCTATCTGATAGGTTTCTTTGCAGTCTGCCAGGAGAACAGATGAAGTGATTCAATCATAGCTCATAGGTGTTTATGAAGGTGTTTACATTCATTTGTTTGCAGAAAACAGCTCAGTGACGCTTAGTTTAGTGGAGAAGTGAGCCATTATCACGTTGATGCTTTATGGAAGGCTTTGGCCTATGCTAATGTCAAAACTACTAGCTAACACAAATAACATAACTTAATATGATGTAGGAAAATAGATTCAATAAAGATCATATTTTGGGAACTCCTACATGCTAATGTTTAAGTATCATGGCGGGTACATTCTGATTTCTAACTTATTTTCTAGAGAAGGGTGCAGTCAGCCCCTTCTTCACTACTGAACAATACATGTGTATTCTCATTCTCAGGCACTATACTGTTACAACAACCCAGCAGGTAAAATAGCATGGTGCTACTCCCTTTTTATTTAATCCCAGACCATGTCTGTATAAGTGTTTGATGCTGATCTGCCCTGACCTTCTCCTGACAGGATATCCTCCTGACTTCCTGCCATGACAGCTAAATGGGGTGGTTAGGGGGCCAGTGTTCTTTATGTAACCCTTTGCTGCCAGAGCAGTGAGGAATTAACTCTCCTCTTTCTCTTATACTGGATGAAAATATATAGCAAACATTGACTTATGAACACAAGCCAAAAATATGACATTTTAATAATGAACTTTTCAGTAAAAATGTTAGCTCCTCAGGCGAAAGCTTTCCTTGGCACAGTTCTGTCTTAGCAGAAGTTGAAGTATTTCTTTTGATATAAGAGTCTGACAAAGGATGTCCACATACTCTAAAGTTGGATATTAGTAAGGGAAATGCTGCTGTTTTACAAATATGGTAGTAGTTTCCTGGAACAGGCAATTAACATGGGTGGTAGAGGTACAGAAAAGATCTGAGAGAGATAATACTTAATATAGATGAAGGCCAGTGATCAAATAGGAGCTGAGGTTTTACAGCAAATAAAGAAAGTATAGGATCAGTGACCCAAGAGCATCTGATGTACCACAAAATACCATACTATTTTAACTTTGATATGGGTAACTGAATGTCTAACGGATATGGATACAGTTCTAAAAACCTCCTTCGCATGGACGATAAAACCACCCATAATCTCCTTGTGTGGAACATCACCCTTGTTATAACTACAATGCAGTAGATTCTCTGTGAGCGCCATGCACTTCTAGGGGACATGAGTCAAACTCAGGAAGCAAAACTGTGTCTCGTTAGTTAGTTTCAGATGTTAAAAGCTTTGGAGTTGTCTCTTTTTAATTACAGACATTTCCGCTGTTGGAAGTTGGGCCTTTGCAAGAGGAAATAGAAAGCCTGTGTTGTGGACTGTAGATGACAAGAAGGTTCCAGGCTTAACCCCTCCATGTCTGCCTTGGTTTAGATCTGTCAAATATAATTATATTTAACCTCTGGGGGTGTTAGTAACCAATTTATCTTGCATTGCAAGTATGGCTACCATCATGTCCCATATTTCATAGTATTTTCTCATAGTGAGGTCAAGGAATTGAGTTGTACATGGAGGTGCACACGAGAAACACAAATTATTGCAGTAATTTCTTACATAAATATATGTACACACACACACACATTTAGGAAGCATCAGTAATGAGGTGAGCATGATATGTGGGCTTGGCATACTAACCAGCAATACCAAAAGGATATCAATAGATTAGAGAATTTACAAGAGGACAACTAAAATATGTATAAGGATAGATTTAATGATGTTATGTATAGCTTGGAGGACACATGATTATGTGGAAATCTTCATATATGTTAAGGCACTTGTTAAAGCTTAGGAGAAAACCAATAATAAGATACCATAATTTGTATTAAGAGTATAGAATATTTAAGGATAATATGCTACTTTACAGTAAGGGTGATAGATGAATAACAACCTTCCATTGGAAAAGGTAGAGATAAATACAATAAAGGAATTGAAACATAAATGGGATATGCATGCTAAAGGCCATCCTTAGGATTTATTCAGCCACGGTTTCTAGGTAGACATAATGGGCATATTAAAATGATCTACTGTTTCCTACCTGCACTTGTATATTATTTATTTGCCCTATGATATTCAGTGGATTGCTGGCAGTGTGCCAAAGATGCCATATCTGTTTGCAAACAAATTGCGAGAAGGCAAGAAAGTGGATAATTTTGTTGCAACTATTATGCGGGATAAAATAGATTTTGATAAACTTCAAGTAATTTGTTTTATTTGCTCTTGTACAGGGGTGTCCAAGTTCGGTCCTGGTGGGCCGCACACAGGCCGGGATTTTAGGATATCCCTGCTGCACCCCAGTTAGACTATCTTTTCTTCAGTCATCCTGATTGATTCTCCTCTGCACAAACAGTAAACCCTCAAATCCAGATCTGTGTGAGGCCCACCAGGACCGAACTTGGACACCCCTGCTCTTGTACATGTGTGATTTAATGTGTTGCACTTTACAAAAGAACAAGTTTGTTGCACTGATCCCCCCCACCCCCCACAAATATATATTAAAAGTGGTTCAGTATAGCATGTATCAGGCACCTAATAGGTACAATATTAAGTTAATGGTTTGACAGCTTTACCAAAATGGCTAAGTAAGTCTGATAAATTAACCTCTTTTATGCCGAAATGACCCATCCAGTGCTGGAGTGTTAAACCAAGGGGCAAGAAAAATAAGGCATCAATGGGGAAATATTCCAAGGCAAGGAACTTGAAACAATCTGCTTTCTTGGCACCGCGAGTCCCCACTTTGTCTTGTGGCTCTGTTCAGGAAGCAGAACACGATGTTTAATTGACAGCAACCTGATTAGCTAACTACAGGAAATAAACAGAGACTGTCTTCAGTCAACCTGCTTCCAATCTGCACATTTGATCCATGGGTTCTCTCAGGGGCAGCCTCTCTTGCCTGTAATAAATTTATGAGGCCTGTCAGTGTGGCATTAGTGTGTATCAGTGGACAATGAATAAGGTCTAACTACTCTAATGTTCTGAGCACAATGGCACAGCTCCTCAGTTCTTGATAGCATTGATTATATTTGCAGCTTAAACACCTCAAATCTTAAAACTAAATGTTTCAGTCGATTCCACTTAACTGACTGTATTGTCCATGATTCAGGAGTGTACGAAACAAGACAGATTATTATGAATGGATGAAGCTGACGGTGTGGGGTCTGATCTTTAACCAGAAGCTCCCAAATTCCTGAGCTGTAAAGGGTTTGACCACAGATAAGGATAATTACTTAAATGATTTGGAAATATAAACAATATCATATAGAGGGTGTTTTAATTTATGGCCTCTTGCTTGTCATGATTAGGCCATCCCAGGCCTAATCCAAACTTTTTAGATGGCGTTCTCTTCTACTATTGGATAATTTAATTAAAATTGGATTTTATAAGATGAAGCCATTAAAGTGTCGTTTTTCTGTGCAAGTCCGTCAGTAACAAACAAAGAGCTCTGATGTCCTTTTATTCAGGGACAGGGTAGGTAACTCCAGTGCTTATGGAAAAAGTATTAACATTTATCGTATTGTACGCACTAAAAGACCCAGCTAGTAGGTATAAAACAAAGACAATATGTACAATTATAGCCTACCATAAAACTTAATGGCAAGGTCTATTTAACTCACTAGAAGCAAATCATTTTAATACAAAAACAAAAAAGTATACAAAAATATATTGGTGTGAAATACTAAATGATGCTATTTTGATCCCTAGGCTTGGTTATTCCCCACAAAATAAATTTGCAAAGGTTGAGCCTCTGAACCAAGTAAATACAGGTATACCCCGCTTAAAGCCGATTCACCATAGAGCTGTTTTTCCTGCCAGACCCGTTTTAATGCTAGACCCTGCTATAATGCTGTTTTTGCCTGCCAAATCCCTTTTAACGCTCTCATTATCTATAGCATTGCCCCACTATAACGCTGTTTTTGCTGGCCTTTGAACTGTCTGATTCGCTGTAAGAAAACAGAATCCAGGATGAGCCAGAAGCTTCAACATCAATAATTTAAAGTTTATATTTCTGCTAATGTACAGTTTGTGGTATTGTTATGTTTACTGTTTCTTTGAAGTTTATATAAAACCCCCAAAAGTTTAAATTTCCATTGAAATTGGTGTTTTTTTCATGAGTTCCCCTATCCCTATCTTGCCCATGTTAAACTGCCCCGTTTAGAGCTGTTTTTCTTAACACTCCTATTGCCTGGAACCTATCTACAGCATTAAACAAGGTATAGTTGTAGTTTGATTCAAACAATGGAAAGTAACTGCATAAGAGCACTATGGAAATAAAAATTACATTCTGAGTAAACATACATTTTCCCAAGCAACCCAGGAGATCTGTTTTCAGCATAGAACTGGTCAGTAAGCAAACAGGCTTTAACCCGAGTTTAGTTCGCTAGGTATAAAGATATAATGGGGGTCCATTTTACTCTTCAAAGCACAATACGTTGTCCTGAGATACCAAACTCAAATAAAACTAAAAAATATAAAGTGTAAATATAAAGGTGTGTGGCAATCATTTGATTAAACAAAAATAACTAGATACAGTAATATTAAACTTGTACAAACTATCCGCACATACAGATGGATGCCCTGAATATAAGAACGGGCTCCCAAGGCTTTTTGTACTGTATGTCTGTTTTTATGTTCCGTTTGAAAGAGAGCACAATAGTTTATGTAACTTATTATTGTAGTACCGGGTTATTATTATTATTATAGTACTACATATGAGCCATTATAGTATTATTATTTTTCATCAGGGATCAGAGTTAAATTTCTTGAAAAGGTGAATTTTCAGTTTAGATATGGAGAGAGAGGGAGTACTTTGAGAGATAAGCATAGGTACTTCGAGATAGTATTAGACAAAGTATTATTATTATCCTTTATTTGGAATGCACCAACAGATTTTGTAGCAGTATACAGGGATTAAGTACAAGTCAAAAACAATTATAACACATTGCAAAAGAATACGGCTCTGTTTTTCAACTTAAATTCTAAACGTACATAGTGCTGTCCCTAAAGCACCCTACAAGCCTGAAAACTCACAAACTTACAGTCTACATCAGTGGTAGTAAAACCGGTCCATGCCGTCCACTAGAGGACGAATCAAGCTCTCAAGGTGGGCAGCGAGGTAATCACTAGGTGGTATCACTGACGAGTGGCGTCACGCCGGAGACCCGAAGCACCACGCTTGGCTGGTTGGAGAGCTGGTGAGAGGGCCTAGGGTCAGCGGTCAGGACCAGATCACTATCTAGTAAGTACTGGGTGATACATAGCTAGGGACAGCAGTCAGGACCGGATCACTACCTAGTAAGTACAGGGCGATACATAGCTAGGGACAGCAGTCAGGACCGGATCACTATCTAGTAAGTACAGGGCGATACATAGCTAGGGACAGCAGTCAGGACCGGATCACTATCTAGTAAGTACAGGGCGATACATAGCTAGGGACAGCAGTCAGGACAGGGTCACTATCTAGTAAGTATAGGGTGATACATAGCTAGGGACAGCAGTCAGGACAGGATCACTATCTAATAAGTACAGGGCGATACATAGCTAGGGACAGCAGTCAGGACAGGATCACTATCTAGTAAGTATAGGGTGATACATAGCTAGGGACAGCAGTCAGGACAGGGTCACTATCTAGTAAGTATAGGGTGATACATAGCTAGGGACAGCAGTCAGGACAGGATCACTATCTAGTAAGTACAGGGCGATACATAGCTAGGGACAGCAGTCAGGACAGGGTCACTATCTAGTAAGTACTGGGCGATACATAGCTAGGGACAGCAGTCAGGACAGGATCACTATCTAGTAAGTACAGTGCGATACATAGCTAGGGACAGCAGTCAGGACAGAATCACTATCTAGTAAGTATAGGGTGATACATAGCTAGGGACAGCAGTCAGGACAGGATCACTATCTAGTAAGTATAGGGTGATACATAGCTAGGGACAGCAGTCAGGACAGGATCACTATCTAGTAAGTATAGGGTGATACATAGCTAGGGACAGCAGTCAGGACAGGATCACTATCTAGTAAGTACAGGGCGATACATAGCTAGGGACAGCAGTCAGGACAGGGTCACTATCTAGTAAGTACTGGGCGATACATAGCTAGGGACAGCAGTCAGGACAGGGTCACTATCTAGTAAGTACAGGGCGATACATAGCTAGGGACAGCAGTCAGGACAGGGTCACTATCTAGTAAGTACAGGGCGATACATAGCTAGGGTCATATGATTTATGTAACCGGAAATGAGATTGGGTAAATTGAATTACTGTGGTTCCGGAGGGCGGTAAGAAAGTGTTACCATCAAAAGTGGGCTGTAGGTATTAAAAGGTTGAGGATTCCTGGTCTTAAGAAGCAGCAGTAAACCTAAAAAAACATTCAAAGGACGGTCCATACAGAAATATTTAATATTCATTATGAAATACTTAAACAGATACAATATATTTGTATATTAAAACTATATTTAGTGGATTTATTTTGTCACCTACATACTGATACATTAACATATACCTGTGACAATGTTTCACATATTACACACACATTTTATACACACACACACACACACACGTGTGCTAAAGAATGAAATCTTCCATGCCAGGTTACATTCCGCTGGCACTGTAACTGCTAGGCCTCAGCAGTGTCCGTCTGTCCTCTCTCTAACCCCCACTCCCCTCTCCTCACCACCTCCCTCTCTTTGTCTATTGTTTATCCAGATCTAACTAACCCTGGGTGGGCTGAGGGCGCCTGATGCCTTCCACAGTCCCAGAGCGGGCTCCGCTTTTCCATATTCAAGACAGTGGCTGCTATGGCAACCGGGCCTAAACCTGCCAGCTGACCTGCGAGGCAGACTGGCTTCTGAAGCAGTGTGTCTCCGTTCAGGAGAATCTCATTAATTCTAAAATAGAAATCATTTATGCATACAGCGTACTCGCTCCCCCCACCCCCCCTTCTCGAAAGGAGAAAAGATTTTTTTTTTTCCTGTTTTTTACTTTTTTTCTTGCTAGTGGCACAAATGGTCTCAGGCGATTTTATTCTAGTATTAAAAGTATGTTGTTGTCACCCCCCCAAACAACTGCATACCACATTTTCCATACTTCTGAGAAGTACTAAATTCTCGCTTACTATTAAACCAAAGGCACAACAGTTTAAATAAAAAAATACAAAAACAAGTTAGGTTTTCTTGCAACTAAATAACCAAAATCTACTAACCTTGCTGCAAACAAGATACAATGTGCCTTGCTACTATTATAACTATTATTATTGGGTCAGATAATAATGGAGATGTAAACTTATTGATTTGATGTCTGTCTTACACATCTGGTGTTTGCCTCACATATTTAAAGGGACATTATACACAATTCTTTCACATTTTAAAAAGTTTATGCTTTAATCATAATCAAAGTTGTGTTTTGCATGTAAAAAATATCAAGTGAAACCTGTTTAAACTTCATTGAAACTAACAGGAAATGCACAGTGTGTACACATGTCTGCAGATTTCATTGGAGGACAAGTATGACTCCTATACATCTATATAACTGCTCATTGGCTAACAGGGCCAAGCCTCCAGATCAGTTAAACACTTGAATCAGTTTTTTTTTTACTGCTTTGAGAGGATCATTTGAAAAAGAAAACAAAAAGGGATAGATAATCAAATACTCTCAGATGCAACAAAGAGAAGACATGCTTTCACTGGCCCTTTAATAGTCCTCAGTACACAGTATATAGTGTGACATAAAATAAAAACCGAAAAATGGGTAAATTAAGGCTTGGTACCGTCTAGTCTGTATATTTCCTGCTTGTAATTATTTTTCAATTCCTTTATTATCTCAGCCTATAACACTTTTACTGTAAAGTTATTTTATGAATCATCTGCCCTCCAGTATTTCAAAACAGTATTACTTTCAGCACTCACAAAGTACAGTAAGTCTTTTAATACTTCATCAGAAATAATATGATACAGATCTACAGAAAGGAACAAAACATTGTTACTTATTACAGGAAACAAGACACACTAAAATCTATAAATAAACAAAGATCATATTGAAGCACAGAAGCCCTGTAGACTGCCGTGTGAGCATGCTCCAGTGCGAATTACCACAGAAGAGTCTGTCATTTTAAACAAATATTGTCATGATTAGTTGTATATAATAATATCAGTCTGTTTTCAGGCTCTGGGTCACCTTAAAAAGCTTGACTATGAACAATACTTATATTCATTTGAATGAAGATGAAAAAAAATCAGTAAGATTCTTCCTATGTCTTTGTTCACTATACATTTTTTTCACATTGGTTCAGTTCTTGCTCTACATTGCCTCACACACTTACTTTTTAGAGAACCACTTGTTTGTCAAGTGGGTTTTAAATAATATCAGCATTTGCGTAAGCCATGGAGAAACACTTCGGGGGAAAATCTAAATTTTTGCAGACTAGGTTTATATGAGTATAGGAAGTTATCCTGTTTTTTTTTACATAACATCATGAGAGCTGGGTGATAGGAGTGTGTGTTTGTGGCTATCAATTGAGGGTGGGGTCGTGGGGTATGTGGTGGGAACAGAGAGGAGACCAGAATCTTTGTTTTATAAAAGATTGAATTTGATACCATACCCCTTATTACTCTCTGGCCCAGAAGTAGGATGTTGCATCAAAGGATGCAACCATAGATCACCAGAAATATATTCACCCCTCTCTCTCTCTCACACACACACACACAAACAACTAAAACCGATCTGTATGATTTTTTTCCTGCTTAATTATAGACTCAAACTTTTTAAACATATTGGACTGTGGTAATTTCATCCCTAATGAGACAGTAAGCCTGCAGTAAATATTTTAAAACGCACACCAGTGAAACTAATTTAACAATAGTGTGAGATTCCACCAGAAGACAATGGAGTGATCATACTGAATATGCTTTTAAGATAAAATAAGTCAGCCCAGAGAGAGGTACTGTGATATGGAGTTATAGGAGTCCAGGACCACTGAAACAACATAACTAAAACATGCTCTTTGGAAGAACTTGATAATGGGCAAAGTTTAAAATAAATAAGAAATATATTTAAAGGTATATTTAAGTTTCCCTGTTTTTACCTTTTTCTAATCTAACACATACTGCTTATATCATAAACATATATTACATCGAGTCATTCTATACACATACAGATTTATTGTATTTAAAAAAAAATGCCACACCCCCAGAGCTGCTTACATAGGCACCTGGTACTTACCAACAGAAACACTGCATTTGGGTACAGTTTTTAACCTTATACTAACCTTCAAGCTAACAGCAGCACAATGCAGAGATCCACATAGCAATGTCTAAGCGCCTCCTTGCTTCCTTGTGCAGGGTTAAAACAAGACTACACATTCCATGATGCTTTGCTGCACAACTGCTTTAACTTTAACTCTGCTTGTAAACTCAAGAAATGTAGAAAACTTTAGGGTAAGTTTAATAATGTGTATTTTGGTATTTTTTCATGAAACAGAAGGTTTTCCTACACTACTGATTGTCCTGATCAGATGTACGTATAACCCATAAAACTTAAAAATGCCTTTACTTAATTGTTACCATTGTATTCAATGTTGTTTTAACGGCAACAGACATTTTGAATCAGAAAACATTTCTATTTGGTGCTGTTAAAAAAGACACACTAAACTTACCACTTGACAATGGAAATAATAGAAGAGTAAAATACACAAAAAAAATTCTAGCTGCTAATATTGTTAGTTTGTTACATACTCCACAAACATGTGAAGTTTTTCTTAAACTACAACAACATTTTTGAGACTCACTGTAGCTGTGCAGGAAGTGAGGAGTTCTCTTATTTGAGTGCTATGGACATACTATCTCTAAACCACTGGTACTCCTGCCCATGTGCCCATCTCCTAGTGCCAGGATAGTAATCTTGCCCACCAAAAGGTGTCTATCATCACATGTCTGTCTAATGTTACACGAGATACGAAACAATAATAACAACAACATGTGCAGGAAATGACAAACTAAGTACTATTTATAGGGCCTAATTGCTGTGGGATCCCATCAGTTTATCACTTGTTAAGTTTAATTAAATGACTAATTACTATTCGCTTTTACACGTGCAATTACAAGATTTTTTAGAACGCCAGGCTTTGTAAATTATACATCCCTAATTTTCTATTATTTGGTTGTGATGCAACAATGTTTTCATTACCACTAGTGAATCTCTTAGATATATTTAGGTCCATTATTGTGCAGGGTCCTCAACTTATGTCTCTGGAGCCAAATGTGAGTCAGCACAGATCAACATATGGTTCTTTTAACATGCTGAAACGTAAGATATGGCTATCAAGCAAAAGAGCAGGGTGCATGGATCCTGACCAAGGCATGGCATTCTTATGGCAGGACAATAACAAGTTCAATGTGAGGACAGTTGTGGATTCAAATCAGTATCTGCCTGGCTAATTTCTGTGCTATTTACAAATTAAATTAGTCTCCTATAAAATATAAGATTCTTGAAAGGTAAAAAAAGGGATAATCCATAACATTGAAAGCCTATTGTCGTTGATCATGTCAGGTATTAATGTATATTTTTCAATTATGCAAATTGTCTTTCTTATACACTGGGTCAATATGGACATCTCACAATGATATTAAACATTTTACAAGTGTCAGTGCAATGCTATTTTGAAGATGTGTACAAGAGCAAGCAGTGGTTCTTTTAAAAGGCAAGATTGCAAAGACATAAACCTACAAAACTTCACAAATTTTCTTTACAGCGGTTTGAAGTGGGCCTAGTTTTTTGCTGTGCATGAATACATCCCTGTTTATTTTACTGAAATAATTAAACAGGCCCTGCTACTGAACAGAGAAAAAAGGAAACAAAACAGAAATAACCCATCAACATATTTCATTTTCAGCTGGTCTTAAATAATTAACTTTTTCCCTCTTACATACTTAGAACAAATTTATGTTTGTTTGCAAAGTAATTATAGTGCAATCATTTGTCATTAAAACTACTGGGGACAAATCACCTGCATATTGTACGCTTACGTGACAAAATTTGGCAATTGCTTATGCATTGTTATATACACTGTCCAGTGCAAGGAAATGTAAAAGTATCAATTGCTCCTAAAATATAATAAATATAGTAGTGCAACATGTACTTTAGAATGGTGCAGGAAATAATAATACGTGAATGTCGTGGCACTTTCTAAATGATAAAAAAAGACAATGGTTTAATATGGAGGCATTCATATAATAAAAACCACTGTCATTTGGTAAAATCTTCACATGCTTGTGTACGTAACAAAACAACATTAGCAGGAACATAAACACATCCTGTAGGAAATCATATTTGGATAACAAAAACAAATCAATACTTACAAATTAAAAGCTGTAATTACTTATGTTAAACTGTAAAAACATTCTGTCCAATGTCAACTAAAGTACCTCCATAGTATATATATTTGTAACAGCTTAAACATAGGTGATTTGTCTATAAAATTTGGAGAGTGGAGTATGGATTGTTTTTCTGCATGACCAGTTTCAAGAAATGTGCCTGAATAGACTTGCACTTCTTACACAACTCATCTCCATAGTCAGTCTATCCCTGCTTTTAATAGTGATTTCCAACCTTTATTTGGTTAAGGATCTCTATAACATACTGTTCTCCAAATTGTTACATAGTAATTAAGGTTGAAAAAAGACTTTCAGTCCATCAAGTTCAACCTTTTAAGATATCCCCTGATCTGCAATATGCAAATTTAATATTAATTAATTTGTTGTTAATTATTCATCAATTATTTAATTTTTTATTTATTTAATTAATAATTATTAATTAATCCAGAAGGCAAACAGAAAAAAAAACCAAGTGAGACTTAGCCAATCGTCTCAAATGGAAAAATAATAATAATAATTCCTTCCTCACCCCAGATACTGGCGATCTGATTTCTCCCTGGATCAAAACTGTCTCTCTAATTATCCATGATAAACCTGAATTCCCTTTTTAATTAGAAATAAATCCAGTCCCCTTTTAAAGTTATCTATCGAATCCGCTGTTACCACCTCCTCTGGTAAAGAATTCCACAGATTAAACCACCCTTACTGTGAAGAACCCTTTTCTTTCTTTAAGGTGGAATCTTTTTACGTCTAACCTCAAGGGATGTCCTCTTGTCAGTTGAAAACCTCTTGGCACAAAAAGCGCCTTTGACAAATCTTTATACTGACCCTGGATGTATTTATATAAAGTAATCACATCTCATCTTAGACAACTTTTTCTAGAGAAAATAAGTTTAATTTAATTAGTCTTTCTTCATAAATTAGCCCTCCATTCCCCTTATTAGTTTTGTTGTCCTCTGTATCTTTTCCATATGTACTCCATATTCCAAATGAGGGCGTACTAGAGATTTGTACAGTGGCAGAATTATATCTTCTTCCCTGGCTTCTATAACCTTCTTACTACATACTAATATTTTATTTGCCTTTGCAGCTGCTGCTTGTCTTTGAGCACTGTTACCTAGATGGTTGTCCACAAGCACTCCCAAATCCCTTTCAATATCTGATACACCTAGATTTGCTCCATTAAGATTATAAATTGCATGGCTATTTTTCCTTCCCAGATGCATAACTTTACATTTATTCATATGAAATCTTATCTGTCATTTAGATACCCATTCCTCAATTTTATGTAAATCCTTTTGGAGGGAAAGCACATCATTATCCGATTTAATTACCTTGCACAACTTCATTTCATCAGCGAAAATGGAGACACCACACACCAATCCCACCTCTAAGTCATTAATAAATATGTTAAAAAGGAGGGGACCTAATAACTGAACCCTGAGGAACCCCACTTACCAAATTAGTCCAATCGGAGTATGTTCCATTTACAACAACCCTTTGCTTCCTGTCTTTTAGCCAGCTCTCAATCCATGAGCAGATATTTACTGCAATTCCTGTATCTCTTAGTTTGCACAATAGTCCCCCATGTGGCACTATATTAAAAGCCTTTGCAAAATTCAGAAAGACTACATTCACAGAGTTGACTTGATCCAGGTTCCTACTAACCTCCTCATAGAAACTAATTAGATTTGTTTGACATGACCTATCCCTCATAAATCCATGTTGACTCCTACTTATAATCCTGTTCAAATAGACATATTCATGTATATTATTCCTTATTAACTCGTCTAAAAGCTTCCCCACTACAGAAGTGAGGCTCACTGATCTATAAGTCCCCAGATTTGCTCTTGCTCCCTTTTTAAATATAAGTATCACATCAGCTTTTCTCCAGTCATCTGGTAGAGACCCTGTGTTGAGTGAATCTTGAAAAATTAAATATAATGGTTTGGCTATTACAGAACCCAGTTCCCTCAGTACCCGTGGATGTATTCCATCAGGACCTGGGGTTTTATTAACATTTATTTTTTTCAACCTCTTTTGGATTACTTCCTGCATTAACCAATTATTTGGCAAAGGTAGTGTAGCCCCATTATGTTGCAGTGTCCAAGCCACTGGTACCTCCCTTGTGTATACCGAAGAAAAGAACCTATTTAGCTCATCTGCCTTTTCCTGGTCACTAATTATCAGACGACCTGTGTCACATTGTAATGTTCCTATAGCTTCCTTCCTGGCCTTCTTCCCATTAATATACTTTAAAAATATTTGAGGGTTAGTCTTACTCTCTTTTGCAATTCATTTTTCATTTTCTATTTTAGCCAGTCTAATAGCCCTTTTGCAAGCCTTGTTGACTTCCTTGTACTCCCGTAAAGAAGTTTCTGTCCCCTCTTGTTTGTATAATATAAATGCCTGTTTTTAACTCTGTATCTTGATCTTTAAATCATTGTTAAGCCACATTGGATGGGATTTACTCCTTTTACTTTTATTTCCACATGGTATATGGTGATAAGTAAGTATATTTAGTAAGGATTTAAAATGTTGTCCATTTATGTTCAGTGTTTTTACCTATCAGTTCTCTGTCCCAGTTTATACTTTGTATTGCTGCCCTTAGACCGTTAAAATCTGCCCTTTGAAAAGTAAGAGTTTTTGTTGGCCCCTAAAAATTTAGTTTTTTTAATTCAATCTCAAATGAGACTGTGTTGTCATCACTTTATGTTCTGTGCAACCCTAGGAATCTGACTTGTAGGAGCAAGGGAGTCCCTTTAATGTCTTAAGTCTTCCGTTGTAATATCCATAAATTGACTTTTGAGGTTCTGGAGAAGGATTCTACTGGAACCATTTTACAGTACCTGGAAGGTGGTTGAGTGGTTTTATGTGTGCAATTTTGGGGTCCTTTGGAGGGATTTTCCAAAGTGCCATTTTGGTATCTTGGGGAGTGTTATGTAGTTTTACATGTGATATTTTGGATTCCCAGGGAGGGGTTATGTGGTTTTGTTGTTGTTGTTGTTCAGTCATGTCTACCCCCTTCTCCCCCTGAACGCTCTGCTATGACCTGCCCATCTTGGGTGACCCTACATTGAGGTACACAAGCTGTGACAAGATAGCGATCCAAAGGGGGTTTTACCTGTGCCTTTTAATTAATAGGTATAGTCCAAAAAATACAATTGCTAAATTATTTTGAGATACTCTGTAAAATATTCATGTGAATAAAACACAGACTGATGAAGATAACACGAGAAACTGGAAGTTGTCAGATTATAGTTATGGTGTCCAAATAGCATATTTTTTTTTTTGTATAAACTAGAGCTACCCTGGTAGGTGAGAGACAGTCTGGGCTTCATTTACAATATTGCTTCTTATATAATCTAAGTGCAAAGGGTGCCAGGTTTATTTATTTTGTAAAGGTAAACTATTGTTCCCTAATCATATTTTCATAACATGCATCCAATTATCTGTTTATAGCTTCCGGTTCAGTTTCATTACAACACAATACTAGAAAGTATACAGCATTACAACATGGTGTTGCCAAGACGGCCTTATCATTTAAGAAAAAACTTGATACAGAAGTTGTAAAAAAAAAAATGGTCACGTCCATCACAGTACTGAGCAAGAAGCTAAAAGGGCTGCAGTTTCATGAGATCAATGTTATAATTTGATTAAACATTAAAATCATGATTAAGATTATTATATACATAATAGTCAGTTATTATATACATAATAGTAAGTCTTGAAGTAACTCTAGTAACATTTCCTCAGAATATAATTATACTTTTCATTATTTTCATTGAAATGAAGGGTATAAATGACTAGAAAATAAGATAAAGTAAAAATTATAATTCAGCCAGTTTCTCTGTCTAATTTGTTGAAAAAGAGAAGCAGGATTTGTAATCCTTATTCGTTTAGTAATGAATCGGCTCCTCTCCTTCCCTCCCAGACGTTTCATGAGCTGTCAATACTAAATGGGTTTCTAGAGGAACGCAGCGGAGAGCGGTGGCCCCCTGCCGAGAGTAGTGTGGGGCTACTAGGAGGAGATGCAGCAAAGAAGACACGTCTTGTATCCCAGGCAACAATCCGGTAAGTACACCGCAGCGGCATGCTACCGACAAAGTGACATTTCTCACCTGTGAAGTTGTGAAATGCCTAATGAAACATAAGGGCTCCCAACCGCACTGGTGTATTGGCATTAGATGGCCTGATTGGATGTTTTACCTCTGCCGCGAGCCTTTCATATATGTAGAGAGGAGGCAGGTCAGTATTTCATACATTGACACGTGAGTCAGAATAATAAACAATATCCAGAGGGTAGTGTAGTATGTAGGTACCATCAATATATTACAATACAGCCATGGCAATAAAACGGCCACATATTCACACAAATCATACATGCCAACCATGTGCAATTAGAAATGAGACGTCACCGTTTTGGGGTAATTCTACGTCTTCTCTCACACTTCTTATTAACATTTGATTGGAAAATGAGAACCTGAGAATAGACAATGCTAAAAAATGCATGCCCTGGGATAGTTCCCTAAGACTCAAAACCGTTTTATCTCAAGTTAATTTCCAGTAGCATATCAGTCTATCTCCAACCATGGGGACAAGCCATCTCCAAAGGGTCAGGCCCCAGACTCAAGACTTGTTCAAGGTTTGTATAAAACAAGTTACCATAACATATTTGTGTATCTCACTTGGATAAAAACTTCTATAAAAACTAAAAAAATCAATTCTGTGTGTTGAAGGCACATCACACCTAGATCTGCTCTTTTGACCAACCACACACTGTTTTATCAACTATTATTATGATTCTCCATTTGTAACGCTCCAACATATTCTTTAGCGCTGTACAGGGGTTAAGTATAAGGCGAAAACAAAATTAAGACACTGCTAAAGAATGGATGGCCCTATTTTTTAGCTTAAAATCAGAAACATACATAGTACTTCTTTCCAAGGCTCTTTACAAGATTTACACTTCACGAGCTTACAATCTAAAGGACTATCACCCTTTATACAGTAAATGCTAGTCTGCACGTTTTTAATCTTGCATGGTGCTTTGGGAAATGGTCACTGGATCTTATTTGCTTTAGAGACCAATCATATCAGTTCCCCATCCCCCCAGTACAATACTGATTTACTGCGAGGCCTACTCCTCTATCCCTATTTTTTTGTTCACATGTCTTAAATAGTTTTCTGCTAACATAATGTGCAGTTACAATAAACAAGCCAGCAGGCAAAAGCTAGAGCCCTATCTACAGGAATGTTTTCGGTAATAAAAATCAGACCACCCTCAGTCTGCACGGATTCAAAATTTAAAAAGCCGCAAAGATTAAAAATGAAAATGAAAACCATCAAGTGGCAACTGTTTAAAGTAGAATTTTAGATACAACACTTATTCTCTAATGTAGAAATTCCTGCAACAGGTATAAAGTAGTAGTATTACAGAAGTATTATGGGAGGAGACTATGATGTCATCATCCTGCATCACATTTATAAACAATGCATCATGTATATATTAAAATTAATATTCCGACCCTCTCTTAAATACACACTAATGCATAAAAGAGTTGAATGCAATAAACCACATTTCAATATGCCCCCTATGCCTTCAAGTGGTCAAGAGTAATAAAGTATTAGTTGTTTAGTAATGTAGATATCTTTAAAAAAACAATTATAATTCTGCACATTCTAATTGTTTTATAAAGCAAATGTTCTGCTATGAAGTTCAATTTATGCTAATTGTGACAAATATATACAAATAGAAAGCCATTTTTATGAGCATTTAAATGTGTCAAAACAGGTCTGCATATAGTTTTTAGCACACGTGCCATCATATACAGTGATTTAAGTGCAGCTATGGACCTGCCTATGTATCATCCTTAGTTTTAATTCACTTTAAATAAACATTTGTAGAGCATAAGTACAGTTATATTGGAAAAAGAGCTTTAAAACTCCAGCGACTTTTCCCACTGATATATCTAACCAGCCATTTTTAATCTGCAGCCCCACTCTGCCAGTTCCTTTACTGGTTTTTCATACCCTCTAGAGCAGGGGTGGGCAAGTTCGGTCCTGGAGGGTCACACACAAGCCTGGATTTGAAGATATCCTTTCTGTGCACAGGCAATTCAATCCGGATGATTCAAGAAGAGATTGACTCGCCTGTACGCAGCAGGGCTATCATTATTATTATTATTATTATTATTATTATTATCTTTATTTATATCGCGCCAACATATTCCGTAGCGCTGTACAGGGGTTGAGTACATAGCAGAAAACAAATTAAACACCTTGTAAAGAATAGAGGGCCCTATTTTTGAGCATAAAATCAAATGTACATAGAGGCACTGACACAAGATTGAAAACTCGCAAACTTACAATCTAAGGCATGGGTTTGGCCGTCCAGGTCTGAACTTGGCCACCCCTGCTCTAGAATCAAGTACAGAATCCTAACACTCCAGAACAAAGCCCTCAACAACCCTGCACCCTACTACATATCAGATTTATTCTCCAGATACTCCCCAAACGGCCCTCCGCACTTCCCACAACACACATCTTTCGTCTCCTGTCATCACCTCCTCTCTTGACTCTGTGGAAGCCACTACCCTGCTCTTTCAGCTCTGTGGAAGCCACTACCCTGCTCTTTCAGCTCTGTGGAAGCCACTACCCTGCTCTTTCAGCTCTAGATCCTGCAGCCTCCCTATACAACACACAAGCAACCCCTTTTCTTGTGTGCCCATCACCCTTAACCCAAGCTGGGCCCTCTACACCTCCCGTACCAGTATGTGACTTTTGTTCTATTTCTTTTATATACTCACTGTATCCCCTGTGCCTAGTGCTATAGAATATGTTGACGCCTTATAAATAAAGGACAATAATAATAATTGGAACATAAGTAATGAACCTAACCATTCAAACATATATATCTATACACAGTAGTTATTGTAGAGAGTTCTTAGTTAAATAACACAGGCAGCAAGATGATTATCAATCACAAGTGGTGAATAGTGACCATCTGCTAGTGAACAGAGGGAGCTGAGAGGGAGACTGGTTGGTAGGAAAATAAACTTTTGTTGCTAGGCAGAGCCCTTACCGCTCATCCCCAAGTCCCCCCCACCACTACTCTTTAGCATCCTGCACATGTGTGTTTTATGGCTGTTACTGTTCAAGGGTAGTGTGTCCAGTCTGAGACGGAGTCTGGTCCTTTGTTACAGTCCTGTGACGGCCACAAATCAAACCAATGAATACAATGTGAATGAAAGGGGGCTTTGTAAAGAGGCAGATTTTACAGATTTACATAGAAAAGTGGTATTTGACAGCAGATAAGAACCATATTGACATCTTTTTTCTAAGCCAATCCTAATCATCTAAACCATCTGATGCATGGGCTGGATATCGGATTGTCCCCACAAACATTTATCATTCCATTATTAGTTCCAACCACCTCTGCTGGGTAACTGTCCTGTTTTTTGTAAAGTTACCTTGAGAATACAACCTTTCAAGCTTAGAGCATTACTATAAGCACTAATAAACAATATATAATAATGTATGCACACATCCATAGACACAAAGAGGAGAGAGAGACATGCTTTTGCTGAGCAGAAGACTGTGTGAGGGGACTGCAGCCTTTAGCAGACAATGCCGATACCCCAACTGCAATCTTCTGTGGATCATTAAAGCTGCCTGTATATACTCTTGGGCCTATCTGACAGCTCAATGTGGCCTGTGACAGATTCCTGCAGCTCTCGGTTTGCCTGCATCTCTTGTGTTCAGCTCTCCACAACCTGCTCCCTCTCCCCTTACTCTGTCACCTGCTCTGCTTCACTTCACAGATCACACAATATTATGCTTTAGCATTTGAAACAAATAATGTGCTGATCTTTGAAGTGGTTTTTCGGGACAAATGCTACACAAATTCGACTGCAATTACCACCAGAGGGACCAGAAATACAGTGTGTTCGAAGACCCTCTGCCAGCAAAGTAAATAAACAAGTCACTGTATTGCAATTACAGCAAAGTGAGACCACAGCCTCTCCAAATTTTCTTTGTCTTTGTTTTGTTTTTACAACTGAAAGTCCCTGAAATATGTTTGCTTAATTTACTCTTAATATTCCTGTTGAGTAAGATCTGTTCAGCACTGCTGGAATCTTGTCTAGAACATATGCCTTAGCATGGGGATACTGGGCTCATCCAACCTATTCTGTTAAGTATACCAAAAGACAATGCATTGAACATTGGACAGATGTCAAAAGATTGGTTAGGACCAATGATGATGTATTAGATCTGATTGCACAGACCCCAACATCTCCAATGTCTGGCCCAGGAGCAAAGGAAGTCCTGTTAAATGGCACTTCTGACTCCAAAAACTGACTCCAGGGAAGGTCTTTAATATAACTTTTGATTTTTTTTTAAATAGACTATGGGTCACCGTTACTTATTTGTACATATTCCTATAAAGAGGCTCTGTAGTGCTCATACAATATAATTTGATTAGCAGCTAGCAATACAATCAGTACTTCATACAAATTATCCATTATAGCTTATAAAACCTATATCTGATTTGTATTGTTTCAGAGCCTAGCAGACGTGTTATTTCCCGACCCCTATTAGGTGTATATGGGATGGAAAAGTACCGTATTGGTCCGAATATAAGCCGCACCCGCATATAAGCCGCACTCGTAAAGTTCAAGGGGAAAAAAATAGAAAAAAAGATAGGACTCCAATATAAGCCGCACCCGTAAAATTGGAGAGAAAAAGACTCTCAAAGTGATCAGCCATTTCAAGAAACAGGCTTTCTAATTAGCACTGTAGCTTTTTTTGCAGGTTACAGGCTTTACAGGACGTTAGAATCACTAATACCGCAGTCTAAAGCACGAAAAACGTCACCCTTAACTCGCAATCGCGCAAATCGGCAGTAATTTTGTGTTCGCGAATAGAAGCCGCACGCGTAACAAGCAAGGTTCGCAAATCAGCAATGATTTTTTTTTTACGGTCGCGAATATAAGCCGCACCCGTAACTCACAGGCTCAAAAAAAAAAAAAAAATCGGAAAAAATGTGCGGCTTATATTCGAACCATCATGGTATGTGCCCCTGGTACTGTCCTATTTTTTCTACAAATGACTTGTGAGCACTACAGTGGTCTTTTAAGTATCTGGTGAAAAAGATGCCTGGAGGGTTTACATCAGCCCTTCATTCACCTGGGATATACTGAGAACACCAACAGATTTCTCAGAGTATGTAAAGCTTGGCCCCTGCTTTGTCTCTGCCCTCCATGTTCACACCTATGATTATTTCTGCATTAGAAGAAAGGACATTTCGACTCTGAGGGGTGGTAGCCGCGCACATATCTGACCTCAGAATACAAAGAGAACAGAAGCACTGCAGAAGCCTTGGGTTACAAAAGTGATCAAACTGCCAATGGCAGAATGATTTACATGGCATTCGTCTGCAGGGGAAAGACACTAACAGTTAGTGCTTTAAGGGAAATTAATTTGAAAATGTGTCCACCGTCAGACTTTAGTCAATTCAATAGACAGGCTGTAAATAAAGACCACATAGAGATCAATAGACCCCCCTCCAGCACTGTGCCGCTCTACAGTCAACAGGGAGATCCACCAGCATGACAGCTCACATAGCATGGAGACACACTGTGTACAAATGTTCAACACACTAATCAAATACAAAGGTCCTGCGTCACATGGGCTCCCGTGTTGACTCTCCTGCCATTGATTAACTAAGTGGCAGCCCAACTGTGTAGATAAGCTGTACAATATATCTCGCCATTTACCCATCACTGGGCAAGACATATCATTGTATGGGGTCCAATAGCAAGCCAAGGAAATCAAACATTCATATGACAATAAGAGAGCTGTCTATAGGACACATGGATCAACCTCCCAGAAGAGGCTAGGCTATCAAAGAAATAAACCATGAAATAAACCATTTCTGTTGCACATAATATTAATATGAATAGTCACATACATGTTTTTTTCAAAACTGGTTACGATTCAGTTTTAATGTATATGTTATATACTTTACACACTACATATATTTCAGAATATCTGTTCATCTGCCTAAAAGCTTCCCAAGCTTGCAACAACAAAAATATAAAAACCTGCAAGGGTTGAATAATTATATCAAATGTAGGAATCGAGTATACACCTATACATACACCCACTCACAAATATATTTATTTACACACATTTTGTTTAAACAGTTACTGAATTATTATATATTTTTTGTATGCCATATCAAAAAATTAAATTGATCACAGGAAAAATGTTTTATATAAACAAAATGAGCTTCTATCACCATGCTATCATCAACTGTCCCGGGAGTATGCAACAATGGAAACATCCTCCAAATATAAAGAGGGGTGCGGGTACAGGAACAATACATTAGGGAAGACAGTGTTGAGTGTTTTGGGAGACCAACCAAATTTTGCTAATAATAATTTTTCTTCCTAATGTTTGATTACTGCAAGACAATTTGCAGTTTTTGTCTATAGGTCGGTGTACAGTACTTATAAACAACATACCATTTGTACACTACTTATGTATTCATTTTATTTCACATATCAAGGTCCACAGACCACCAATTGGGAACTTCGGCCTTAAATTAAGTTTATTTTAGAATACAGATCACTATTAGAGAATATTATCTCTCCAAGTGAAAGTTATGGAACTTGTCTAGTTTGCCAGTTACTCCTCCATGTTTGTAGAGAGTGGAAACTGGCATTTAAATTGATTTTTGACATGGATTCTGAGCTCTATGAGCTGATTAAAAGTTCAAGCTCCAGCATAAGAGCCAATCAGACTGTAATGGTGTTGTAAGATGTGACAGTTACATTCATTTCTCTGTGCCCTCGGCAGCTTACCTCACAACATACAGAATGCTAAAACCTTTACACATATATTTGAATTAAGGCTTATACTATGCTTAAAATGACTTAATTTTTGGAATTAGTTAGGCATTGAATTTATCATCATTTCTTCACCACTTTGTTATTTTTATTTCTTTTTTTAACTTCTTTAAGTGAATTATTTCCCATAAAAGCAATTTGTCTTAATGTGAAACTCCCCCTTTAAGGGATTTATTAATTTACAGATCTAAAGTACAATATGGAGAGAGACCATCAGACAAGGAGATTGGCAGGCCCAGAGGAAATGTGAGGGAGTAAATGCTCCATAGAAAGAATGGTAGATAAGTGTAAATGTGCCCAAACAAATACTTTTAAAGAACTCACAAAGGATTGTACTAAGCAAGCGAGAGTATTCACAATAATAGATAATGACAGATTGGATAGGGCAAGAGACTTACAAATGCATGTTTCTAAAGAAAAGTCATGGCATTTGCATCTGTTTTTCCAAGCAAGGCCTCGCTGTGGTTTCCAAGAGCCATTTCCAAAATCTCTGCGTGTTGTTGAGAGTTTAACAAAGCCAGGTTCTCCTTTATGGTCTCCCTTCCAACAGTGAAGTTATCCTGGCTCAGTCTCAATAGTCAGACATGGCTGACACGCACGGTGCATCACAAGCGCCAGCAGAGATGCTCAGGAGCACAGTTGCTGGCTTGTGCACAACCACCTCCTGCCCGGCCCTCCAGCCTGCCGGCTGCAGTAATGGTGTCCAGATGTGACTGGCCCACTGCAGTACATGCTGGCAGCTGGAAGGCTGGAACACTCCAGGCCAAAAAAACACTGCTGTCTTGTGTGTTCATGGCACTCTGAACTTATATACTTTGGTATATATAGCAAAACAGTTCTTGCAAAGGCAAAAATAGAAAAGGACTATAGTGTTTCATCTTGAGTAGCATATCCTATATTACTATGTTTATTCGAGGGAGAGTCTGTATATATGATGCTCTTTTAAAAAATGATATCTTATACAACAGTTGGTGTAATTCTCAATACTTGCTGGTCTCAAGAGATGGGGCACTGAATGGGTTAGTATAATGTATGTTCAAGACTGCCCTATACAAGAAGGAGTCTCTGACTCACAGAAACGTCCTTAGTGTAATGTTGAGTCAGGGAAAGGAAGCACCTTTGCTGAACTATATGTTTTATCTGGATTCATCCGGTCTATTCAGGGCTGGATTAACCATTAAGCAAAATAAGCACATGATTAGGGAATCAAGGGAAGGGAGGCACCAATTGCCAGATTTACAATGGATCATATGGTGCAAAAACTTCAATTGGTGAATACTGCTCCATAATAGGGGGCTCCCACAATAAATAAATAAATGTATATATATATATATATATATATATATATATATATACACATACATACATACATACATATATATATATATATATATATATATATATATATATATATATATATATATATATATATATATATATATATATATATATATATATATATACACATCCATAAAAAAACTTAACTCTGCCCAATGAATTTTGTCTTTCTTGTTTTTCCTATTTTTTCCCCCCATCTCTTTCGGTTTACTGTTTTTAGTTCATACTTGTATCAGTATCGCTTTTTGACTTGATAAAGATTGGCATTATCTCTCGAAAGCTTGTCGCTTTATTTATTATGTCCAATAAAAAAGGTATCACTATTCACTGCAAAACTCTGACTATTTAATTATATATATATATATATATATATATATATATAAATATATATATATATATATATATATATATATATAAAATATGAAAATAATAATAAAATGGTAATAACAGAGGTTAATGATACACATTGTTATATTTTAAATTAGATATATATGGAGGCACCAAAATCTTTTCAGTGCTTAGGGCCTCTAAAAGTCTTAATCCAGCCCCGGGTCTGTTGAGATGTTCCTATGGAATATGGTGAGGGTTGGAAACTGCAGTGACATCAGGAACAAGAGTATGTCTTGAAGAAATCCAGGTTGGTGGCTCTTCAGGTAAAATGACACCCTAGTACCCTTATACAACATGCATCAACATCACTGTTACAGTAACTATACAATTCAACAACTATGTTGCATTTCCTGCATCTCTTCTTATATGACCACTTTCAGTGAGGCTGCCAGAGTTAACTAGGTATATAATATACCTGTGTATCTATTTTCCTTTATGTTTACTTTATTTTGTTATGACGTACTTATTACTTCTACATAGGTATATTATATATCCTGTAAAATCCAGAAACTTTCCATGTCCCTTCATTGGAGATATAGTCAGCCGGAGTGAACACAAACATCAATTTAAACATTGCAATGTATTGCTACACCTTATACAGACCTCACAGTTCAGGTGGGGGTGGTGACCACATTACAGTGATTTTGTTTGTCACTTTCACTGCAGGCTTGTACCGGTTTGTATTTCCCTGAATCTAACACATTCTGGGCACAGCTAGATCCTCTTGAATAAATGCCCAATCAATTTAGTTTAAAAAATACTTCTAGAAAAATACTGGGAGAGGCAAAACTGCCTGTGTCTTTTTTAACCTTGTAGCTGAATACTGTTTGGGCGTTTCACACCACCGTTATCCACTATCCGCTCCTTGACTATCACAAAAGAGAGTTTGAGGGTCTTTCTTAGGAGTTGCAGCTATGCCAATGAAATTGAATGAAGGAGAAAGCCTTTCATCCTGGACTGGTTGCAATTCTGAAGGAACATCAAATTATACCAACTCATGGAGCAAATATCTCAATTCTGCAAAGCAATACCTAACTGAAGAATCAGGTTCTTGTATATTCCACAAAAACTAGCACATGACCTAGCAATACCACTAACATAGGCCATAAAACCATATTCCTGGAGCCAGGGTAATACTATGGTTTGAAACAGTACTTTGCGAGGATATTTTTATGACCACGGTTTTTTCTAGTTATTGCAACTCCCACAGGTGTTTGAGGCTTTGGAAGGAAACCCGAGCAAACACGTTTCACTTCTCCTAAACCAGAGCATCCGATCTGCATTCTGCAGATTTCACACGGCACAGCTCACAGCTTTTGCAGGAGCAGCGTGCAGAGGAAATGCCAGCGCACTGAATACATTGTGAAGTCAAAATGCTTTAAATTCCGAGGATGTGATTTGAGATGATGGGAGAAAAATCAAATGGGGAAGGAATTACTGGACAGACTACAAAAATAAACAATACATTAGAAACTTTTAAATAGATTAGTGGGTATATTCAGCAACTTTACATTAAAGGCATATTTAAATTTTCTGGATTATGAATGCATCTGATAGAGGAGAATCCATAGTTTATGGAAACATTTTTGCATGAAAAAATATCATAATAAACATTATTAAAACTAAAGTAAAGTAGCTTTCGTGAGTTAACACCCCTGAAAATCCATGATAAGATTACCATAAAATTCATATTTCATTTTGGCAAATCACAGGGAGCTAATACACTAGGAAGTTAGTTTGTGCATTATGAGCTGTGTACTCTTGTTTTAGCTCTGCACCAGGAATCAGGCATTGCTATGTAGATCTCTGCATTGTGCTGCTGTTGGCTTGAAAGTTAGTAAAGAGTTAAAATCCGTACCCAGATGCAGTGTTTCACTTGGTAGGTACACTGTGTCTATGTAAGAAGCTCTGGGGGTGTGGAAAATAAGTTTACATTTTTTGTATGTGTATAGAATGACTCCATGTAATGTGTGTGTCTCATATAAGCAGCATGTGTTAGATTAGAGAAAGGGAAAAACAGGGACACTTACATACCTTTAAAGAGTCTTTTAAAGTTGTGCATTTGTTTAAACTAGCATGTAACAAGTCACATTTTTTCTTGTTTTTTCCCTCCTAGCGCATCATGCTCATTGAAATTGATCCCTACTTTCTGGGCTGTTTAATTGAAACACTTTTTAGAAAATTATATATTTCTGCTCGTTTTAACAGGAGTATTTTCTTGCCTTTCAATGGGATTGGACTCAATGTATTCACATCCCCAACTTCTGGACAATATTTCTCTGAAAATAAAACAATTCACTCCAATGATATGCTGCCACATTTTACGTCCATTATAATCCTGCATGGGATTAGATGATATTAGTCAAATGTTCAGAAAAAAATGCTGGGTTTTATTTCAAACCACAGAGCTCTCAAGTAGAAGCAGCTCAAGCGTTGGGAAATGTAAATAGTTAATGGCACCATGTTAACACAATACATTGGTACAGACAGCGCTGAAGTAGGAGGTATTAATAAATATCAGTACATTTTAGGTGGGTCCACAGAATGGATAGCCACTATTAATGGGAACGATAAATGGAGCATGGAATTTCAAAGAACATGACCCTGAATTAAAGGCATATGTATGAAAAAAAATGCATGAAAAATCTCAAAATACACATGAATAAATTTACCCTGACATTTGCAAATTTCGGCAGCTTTTATGTTAGTTGATTTTGACAAGGAATGCCCCTGAAAAATCCTAGCTAAATTAGCATACAATTGGCCAATCACAGGCAGCTATAACATTGTTGCAATCTCCGGGAAGTCAGTTTCTGCAAAGCGTCATGCGATGAGTAGTTCCCATCACAAGGAAGAGCTTAGACATTGCAACTGTGGATTTCTGCATTGTGCTGCTGTTGACTTGAAGGTTAGTATAAGGTTAAAAACTGTACTTAAATGCAGTGTTTCTATTGGCTAGTATGTAGGCAGTTCTGGGGTGTGGAAATCATTTTTTTTAAATAAAATAAATCTCTGTATGCATATAGAATGACTCCATGTAATGTATGTTTCAGATATAAGCAGCATGTGTTTATTAAAAAGATTTAAAAAAGTAAAAACAGGGAAACCTCCATATACCTTTAAATATTTTATTTAAAGCAGTATTCCTTGTATCTTCTAAAAAAAAAACTTGATTGGATTTGTTATATTACCACATCCAACTCACCCTAGTTCAATACACCAAAATGATATCACATAGAAATACAAAATGGTTACCTACTACCTGATAGTCAGCGGCCCTACTGAAAAAGCAGTATTTATGGGAAAAGTTCCTTGGGTCAAGATGAATGATGCAACTGGGATCAGCCACTGCAGCAACATTAGCTCTCAGTCACTCCTCCAGCTCTGTGGTATATTATTTAATGCTCTAGTATATTTAGAGTATGATAAGTTGAAGCAGCCTGTGCGCTCCTGCTTGACTATAGCCAGGCTGAAGTGTAGTAAAGCCTTGTGAGATGGGCCCAGCGCAGACGGAGAGGCTGCAGATTGGAGCAATTAGCATTGAGGGCTTATGTATTTTTAATGTAAATGAATCCTTTGTCGAGAAACCTTTCTGTTCTGCGTTCCCTTAAAGGGTCTTGGTGATCACATTCGAAGCAGCTACAAGTGTTAAAAGCAACAGGACAGCCACTCTATTTCCAGATTTTTGATTTAATTACATTTAGATTAACCAACAAAAAGCTTTTTATCAATAGCATTCAGAAAAGATCACATTCTAAATATAAAAATATGATAGCACATAAAATCAAAACACTTCCCTCTTCTAAATTATGCATGGCATGGCCGGTGTATGTGGCTACTTGTGTAAAAGGCTACAGACAATTATTTCACAAACCCAAACGAGGCAAATATTTATATACAAATATTTTAAACCGCATAGTACAATATAAACCACTTTATGACGTCTGTAGTGCATCTATACCTACATTACAGTGTCCCTGCAATGTGGTAAAAACAGGATATAGTCTCCTGCGTGTGTGTCGTACAGTCATGTCCAACTCTCCGTGACTTCATGGACCACAACACACCATGCTGATCCACATGGCAGAGATACTGGAGTGGGTTGCCAGTTTCTTCTCCAGTGGGCCACAGGATACAGCTCCTAGTATTCCTAGGTGGTATCCCAACCAAGTACGGACAAGACCCAACCTTGCTTGGCTTCAGGGTGGTGTTAACTCTTAGTTCCCTGACTGGAACGGAACCCGGGTCACAACGTTGAAAGCACCAAATCCTAACCACTGGAGCACCATAGTCTCCTAAAGGTGCTTTAATAAACTGCAGAAACTTTTGTGCTAACTTTAAAATATATATATATATATTTGATATAGCCCTCTAAGCATGACCAAGTACAAAGTGCTTACAAAACTAAAAGCAGGTAACATTTTGTAAATGTAAAAATAATAATAATGCAGCCTCCTTTATATTTTATATACAATTGATCTGCTGTAGAACCATTTTGGTTTCTGTAGATCAACTTTCAAAGGCGGAAGGATAATTTGAATGCAGAGAAAGTTTATATCTGTGCAATGTGAATTTGGCATCTAATACTGCCATTGCTTTCAGTAGGTCTTAAGAAAAAAGCTGGTTCGTTTGCTTGGAAAAAGTAGCATACAGGAGCTGTTTAGAAAAGAAAACGGATCCCTGCAGTACAGAATATTTGCAATTAAAAGATACAAATGTAAATGTTATGCTAAAAAATACTTCAAGTTTAGTTATTCACAAGAAATTTTAGAAAAAATACCACAGTGGCAATGACATTGCCCTCCCAGTGAATAACCTGCATTTAAAGGACCACTGCAGTTCAATAAAAAAAACACTTATTTGTCAAGTATGTACCAAACTAACACTATTAGCAGCTATGTAAGCCATGGGCATAAATCATTTTTGGGGAAAATCTGAATTTTTTTAAGACTTTATTTATGAGTATAGGCATCCATTTTGTGTTTGTTACATCACTTTATCAGTGAATCGTGAGGGTGTTCGTTTTTTTGTTATTGGCAGAGGGAGCAGAGAGCCTTTGTTAAGATAATTGGATAAGATTGAGATTGACACCATATACCTCCCCCTCACTGACCCAGAAGCAGGCTCCTTGTTTCAGGAAATGCAATTATGCTCTCTAGAAATGTAAACCTCCTTTCACATACACAACAGTCACCAATGTATCATGGGCCCAATTAGGACCCAGCAGACACATCACAATTTAAGGATCACTTGAAATATTGAGAGATATGAAATGTGTATGATTGTGTGTTTAGATGTGTAGATTTTCACCAATTTCTATTTAATTTAGTGTGTACACATTTGTGTATACAGTAGTTTGTGTATATAGTAAGTCTGAGATGTCACAGTCCATATGTCCTGACACACACAGTGATTGCGGAGGGCAGGAGATGTGAATTAAATGAAGAAAATAGTCCCTTTGGTTACTTTGGGCATTTTGTTGTCATGTTACAGATATAAAAGGTCCTTTGTCTTTATGTTGCCGGCTGGTCTCAGTCTCTGAAGCGTGCCTGGCAATTCCCACTGGGCTGGGCCTGGATCCCGCACTCAGTTCTTATAAAATTATTCATGCGCTTAGTGGGTCTCCAGCAGGAAAGCTCTACACAGCGTGGGCCATGAAATATTAATGTCTTTCTAACACTGGGAAGGAGCATGCTCGCAGGCCTGGGGGCAGGTGGAGGGGAGGGCAGAGGGTTAAGGTGAGAAATACAGAGGAAAGAAGATGGGAGAGGGTGTATAGACAGCTTTTAGAAGGAAACTGTAGAGATGCCATGAAAAGAAATGAACAGGCCTATCAAGAAGGTAAATAGTAGAGTTATTATTCTAAACCTCTAAACGTACCAGATTTTGCTAGATAATATATTGAGTGCTACATATTTCCTGCATGTATAGAAATATATGCTTTTTCTTTTCAAATATATATTCTTCTGTTATTCTGTTTTTAGAATATTAATAAAAAAAGGGTTTCATTTTATTAAAAGGGAGAAATATTTTTGTTGCATCAGAAAGATATTTGATAATGTGTCACAGTAGGTTTTCTTTTGTTCAAATTATAGTCTCAGAGCACAATAACATATTAAGATTTCTAACTGTTCTTGGGGGCTTGACCTCTTTCGCCCAATGACATTTACAGAAAAAAAAAGTTTGCTCTCTGTATTTCCTTTTTGTTTCAATAAAGCTTAAATAAAATAGGATTTGCTTAATATTTTTTTGTGCAAAAAAATACTTTTTTTAAAATGTCTTTTTTGTATGCTTAAAAATAATTGTTGTATTCAGTGTTCAATAAACTATTATCCTGTGTGTTGAGCCTCCAGCGAAATGTGTGATCTTGGCCCTGGCAATGGTGAGTTTATCATAGTATAAATTGGAAACCCTGTCACCATACAAGGTCCCTCCCCCACTGCCATTTAGAGAAGTGGTATGGTTCCCTGGTGGTCCAGTGGTTCGGATCCGGTGCTTTCACCACTGCGATCTGGGTTCGATTCCAGTCAGGGAAACAAGAGCTCACACCACCCTGAATGCCGAGTAGGGTCAGGCCTGGTCAGTACTTGGATGGGAGACCACCTAGGAATACGAGGAGCTGTATGCTCACTAGAGAAGGAACTGGCAACC
Organism: Discoglossus pictus; assembly: GCA_027410445.1. Classification (NCBI taxonomy): domain Eukaryota; kingdom Metazoa; phylum Chordata; class Amphibia; order Anura; family Alytidae; genus Discoglossus; species Discoglossus pictus. The sequence continues at coordinate 277,369,241 of CM050163.1, forward strand.
CATTCCAGTATCTCGGCATGACCATGGACATAAAGATGTCCTGGTGTACAACGGTCAATGAGGTCACAACGCCCCCAAAAAAAACCACAACAAGCAAAAAAGCTCTATATTATAAATTAGGCATTGCAGCGTTAGCCAACTGAAGTCTTGTTTTACATTTAACAAAGTAAATTATGCTCCAAAAGAAGTTGTTTTTTTAATAAACATAGGCTCTAGGGATACTGAAGAAGAGTTAGAGGGTTATCTTTTGGGACAGTGTTTGTAATGTTCATGAAAGGCTATATAGCATCTCAGAAAAAGGATATGGGTTTCATAGGAGTGATTTGGGGGTCAATAACGTGGTGGTATTTCTTGAAAACAATGTGATTATAGTATATTATGTTGCCCATGCAGCCTAGGCATGCCTATCTTTGATTTATTTTTTTGGGTTTTATTTAATAACTTGTTATTAGGCCATAATTGCATTTGTGATCATATATCCCTTTGTGAAACACGCAGGGAGGAGAGTCTGACATAGCCCGGCTCTCTATGCTGAAGGTAATCCACAGAGAGGACCATGTAATATACATGTATAAGAAATGTTATTGCACCTGCTGGCATGAGAGAGCCAGATATGATTAACATGTCAGCCTACATTTCCAGTGCATTAGATTTGTAAAAATAAAAAAAAGAGGAGGTGTTAACTTGCTATTTTACACACGCTATAATGAACCAACAGGGGTACAACATTTGTCACATCTGTAAATGGAGGCCGGGTTTAAACACACAATTTGTACAGGCCAGACCAGCCACCATGCTGGCTTCCTTCCTAAGGAATATTAGTGGCTGTACACAGAAACCTTCTAAGCTGTATAGATCCAAAGCCTTTCTCGCTCCTACGTAACTAAAATTTGGCTCCATCTGAGAGCAACGGGAATGAGCATTTTAAAGCAAACACATCAATAAACCCACAGCAGGTGCCCTGAGAAAAAAAGAAACCTCCCTGCATTTCTTTCCCAATATTATCCACTTTCTACAAAAACATGCCATGTGCTGGATTTTCATAGGGACGGAACAGAAGCAGAGGAAATTTAAATTCATTTGGTTTATTTCTGCCAATTGTCGCCAAAACTAAACCTGTTATTGTAGTGCTTTGTATTAGCGCTGCATTAAAAACAACTCTCCCATGCATGGCGTAAGGGAAGGCCGTGCATCCCTACTTCTAGTGCAGGGAGGCTTGTTTATGGTCAAATTACACCTTGTTTTACAGAAAATACAATATTTTAGACGTATTCATATCCAGGGAACTATTATTATTCCTTTATTTGTAGCGCCCCAACATATTCTGCAGCACTATACAAAAACAGTATTAACCCATTGCAAAGAATGGAGGGAGCGGACTTTGAGTTTAAAATCAAATGTACAGTGCTTTCCCTAAAGCACATAGCAAGATTGAAAACTCACAAACTTCCAATCTAAAGAAGAATAGTCAATTAGATTGTAATAAATGTTAAGCTACATATAGTAGTCAGTCAGGACTTTATTGCCCTGTGTAATACTAGTGCAACCTACAGCTCTAGGGTCAAATATAGCTTGGTACAGATCCTCATATGGTATGTGCTTCTCCAATTTAATCTGGTACTGGAAGCAGACATATTTTCAGGATATCCTGGTATCAGTTTAGGTAAGTACATTAAAATTATTGCGCTACTAATTGAATACGTGGCCTGGAGCCGGCCCCTCAAGTACTAACACCGGACAAGCCTGATACTGCTATTTTCCTAGCTTCAAATGTATGGGTGTGTCTAGTCAATATGGCCCTCATTCAATTGGGATTTTTGCCAATTGAATAGGGCTCTAAATAAGCACATAACATATTTTTTTAAAAATAAGTTTTTAGTTAGTGAAAACCTTGCTTTTGCATAGATGTTTACGAAGTAAAAACTTCTTTAAAAAAGTATGTTATGTTCTTATTTAGACCCCTATTCAATTGGCCAAATTGCAATTGAATGAGGGCCTATGGCAGCAAGGAATATAAAGCCTAAACAAGAAATGTCTTTTAATACAATAAACAGTCACCAATCATAACTTAAAATCAAACCAAACTCAACTCATCTTTTCTGTATTCTTTGTAACTTACTGCATTCTCTAAAACAGACTTAGAACAAAAAGAAAATCAACTTTCACTTATACTTTTCTGGAGAAATGGAAATGCCTCTCATACAATGAAACTGCTCACTGAGAGGCGATCAAAATATAAGAGCACAAATGTAAATTATCAGTAATGTTACAATTTAGGTTGTATTTATGCAAATGCTCTTTTTGTGAGTGCACATTTTTTCCATAGTTTAATTTGTCCTATGTGAACTGCAGTCATTGTTTTAGCTTCTTCCATCCATATTATGAGGCCATTCTATGATGCCAGAACACTTTCTAGAAAGTTTTATTTACTCCCCTTTCCTCTAAGTATATCACCTATGACTATTTTCTGATACAGGCAATGTAGTTACCATTTGTTTGCATACTGTTTTTTCCTCCATCTCTCTGTCTGTTCTTACACGAATATGCTCCATAATAACTGTGCAGGTTTGCATTTAAAAAGGACTATTGTCATGTATTTACAAGTAAAGTTCATGTTTGCATGTTGGACATAAAAAACATAATAAATAAAAGTTAACATTTGTTCTTATTTTTTAATGTGCTGGTATTCTCCTCAAGCAGGGCTGCTTATCTCCTCCTACCTGTGCCTATCAGGGGGCATGGCCAGCTCAGTCTGAAAGCTGGACTGAAAAGAAAGTCTGACCATTCAGACTCTGATTCAGACAGAGCATGCCCAGTAAAGAGGGGTGGGCTCTTATGGTTCATGAACTGTCACTGGGTATGGCCTATGGGCAGCTGCAAGCAGGTCATAATACAGCTGTTACCTCTATGTGGACAGTGGGACAGAGCTAATAATGTCACTGGACGTAGTCAATGAGCTCATAGCCCAGCCTGCTTCCAAGCTTCATGAAGGTTCAGACGCCAGGCAGTAAAGCTCATATGCTTGTTTGTTGGAAAGAGACTATTAAAATCAGTATGCAGTTTAAAATAAATAAAAAATAATATTTGAAATTGTCTGTTTCTCCTCAAACAGAGCTGCCTTTCTCCACCTCCCTGTGTCTTGCCAGAAGGCATGGACAACTCTGCTTGAGGAGAAAACAGACAATTTAAATGTTTAATTTGTATTTATTTCAAACTGCATACTGATTTTAATAGTCTCTGTCCATCAAACAAACATATGAGCTTTACTTTAAATGCACTACAGTGGTCCTTTAAACTTCTCCACAGACACACGCAGACCCACACGTGTTTTGTGTGGCTACTGCTACACTCCTCACTCCCAGGCTCTGTGTCACATCTGGGAAGAGGTGTTCTGGGATTAGTTAGATCCTGTGCCCAAGTCTGTATTTATAACAGACCTGGGCTATTAAACTTGATATTCACATTGGGGAGCGAAAAGGGGGGAAAATCTAAAAAGCAACCACCCCCTCTGTTGCTAGACTGCGGTATTTCAGATTATGGAGCTATCAATAAAACATTGAGACTCAAGAACTCTCTTTAAAGCAACTGTTGGTCTTACAGTTTAGAAATACCTGCCAATGTGACACTACTGTTGAGGTAAACCATTTAAAGTGGCAACACTATCATGCAAGTGGCTTTCTTAATATGTCTTCCACAGAAAACATCTTGGTATGCTTAAAGTGATTAGCAATTTCTGCACTTATACTTAGCTTTCCTCCTTTGTTAAAATACAACATAACCTTCTTTTTTACACCAATATCAAAGCAAAAAGTATCTGCAGAAAAATATTTGGTCTATAAAACTTGCAAGTGCACTGAGAGCTCAAAAGACCCAAGAAATAAATTATTACTATAACATAATAAAGTATTTAAAGCAGTAATTCTCAACCCTTTGGTTCTAAAACCAGTGTCAGTCTCAGCCTTATTCGCAGGTCTTCAGGAAAAAAGACAGATGAGGAGAGTCCGACACTTTAAACTTAATACTACCATTAATCATAGTTATATAGCAGACAAGTTGAAGGTGTTGCACAAGAAAGTGCTCATATTGGTGAATGTACCCAAATAGGTCTAATATGACAATTTCCTAGCTTTTAAACAACATTTTGTTTGTTTCAATAAATAAAGAAGAAGATCCTGTTTTAATCTAGAAACACAATGTAAAATAAATCATATATAACAAGCTTGCCTTCTTCAATGGCTGGATTCTCAGTATATTCCCATGTAAGCAGCAGTTTGCATCCAAATGACCTGGCTAATTATTGATCCACCAGTACTCAAACAAGAAATCCTAAAAATCTAGCATCATACTGACCCTTGAGGATTGGTGCTGGACAACTCTTATTTACAGAAACAAAATGGCTGCTTGAAACCCAGATTTGAAGATAAGCTGCAAATATCTTTTCAATATCTGTGACCAGAAATCATTTAAACAACGGTATTTCTGACTCTTCGTTCTTATCGGCTGCTCCTTTGAGGCATCACTGGTTGACAGCCCTAGAAGTTTACTCCCAGTGTAAATGCCCCACCTGCAGCTAGAGCTCATTGAAACCTACAAGAGGAATCATCATTTTAATTAGATTTTCTTAATCAACCATTGCAGATTTAAATAATCGCAAGGTTTCTCTGTGGGAGCAGAGCTGGGCTGGTGGAGCAAAATGGAGCAATATTAATCCTTCCAGAGCTTAGTTCAGAATCCATTATCCAGCCCCTGAAAGTTGCTATCCAGCCAAATATTACTAAAAATATCCTATGGGATAGTTACCATATATAACCACAGTCCTGAAACAATCTCCCAGTATTAACTGCATGTTTATTGGCTCCTACTTCAAGTATGGCCAGTAACACTGCAAAGGATAGTGGGAAGATGTAAAGTGGTAAAGAGCTAAATAATGTCTGCATATTTTTTTGAATTTGGGACTATATGGGTATCTTCATGAAAAAAATTGTTAGTGTGCAAACACGAAGACTAAGTGAAAAAGATCTAAATTAGCTCAATACTCTTATCTCCATATAAAACAGTAAACGAAGGCCAGTTTTTACAAGGCAATGTTACAATATATTCTGGAAGAAAACAGACTTGAATTTGCAAAAATGTGTATGTTGTGATATCACATATATAGTTGTGAGCAAGCGGGTTGTTGCCAACGCTGCGCAGTTGCTGGCAAGGAGCGCCAAAGGCGCTCCTGGTCAGCAATTGCAGACTTTAGGCCCACAAATGCAGACCCTCGCAAAGAGAGGGGCCGCATTTGCGGAGGTGGAGGCTCCCACGTCGACCACAAAATTTACGGACTTAGCATCCACAAATACGAGCCGCGGGACTTCACATCCTTACCGCCCAAACCCAGCGCATATGAAAACATTAAAAACACTATAAATACACACATACAAAGCTTGCCCACAGCAAGGGGGGGCACACTGGACCTCTGCAAGTGGAGTTACACCTCAATTTAAGTCCAAATTAAAGAGTTTAGACACACGAAAATCCCCTAAGCGACAGAAAAAATGGCCGCCGAAAAAACAAAAATGAGCTAATCACGCAAAACACCATGAAACATACAGATTTTCCGAAAAAGCCGTACGAGGTCCAAACGACACTATTAACAAGGATGCAAAAATACGACCTGAACGCCCGACCTGAGTGACATGAAAACAAGAGAAACACAATAAATACACACACCAAATACATAAAAACCTTACCCACACCAAGGAGGGGCACCTAGGACCTCTGCAACTGAAGTTACACCTCAATTTAACTCCAAATTCAAGACTTTAGACACCCAAAAATCCCTTAAGCAAGAGAAAAAAAGCGAAAACGAGGCTACAGGACCCTAAGCATGCAAAACACCACGAAGCACATACAGATTTTCCGAAAAACACCTACGAGGTCCAACAAACACTATTAACAAGGACTCTAAATCATCCGCAGATGCGTACCACACACATTAGCCGCCATTTTACAACACTTACTTACGCAATGTGGAAGTACACAGCTACCCTAACGGGTTTTCCTCGCGCACGCACACTATTTACACTGCACACATTGCTGACACTTACACAGCAGCTTTAAACCGACATTGTATGCTGCAGCAACATCACAACAGATTGTCAGCTCTTCAGCACAATGCTTCCTGCATATATTACTTCAAAATAGGTAAAGTATATTATTTATTATTTTATTAATTATTTCATTAGCATACAAAAAACCACAGCCAACGCTGCTCATACGACAGAAACAACCAACAGCCTCGCAATGCGCGCCGAAGGATCTCGGAACACCAACAAAATTAATGTCTCAACCAAACACCATTACCTGCCTTACAATCTTATTGCCATAATTTTTTGATGGGCAAGTTGCTAGTTCTTACATAACACAAACACAGGGAAAGCAACAGATTTGTTGTGTTAAGTGATAGATTGTAGATATAATTTTTAATATAGTGTGCACAGACAACATATCCAAGAGATATTGAGCAAAATAGCACAAAATTGCATTTACTTTCGCTCCCGGAGAGGTTTCCTTACACTAATGCCCTGTACAGTTTAAAGGGCCTCTAGTTCTGTTGCTGGTTGATAGGGTTAATTATTTCTGCCTCTTTAAACTCTTTGTCTAGGAGTAATGGTAGCCCTGTCCTCTCCCCCCTCAACCTAACCTCCCACCTCCTCCCACTCCCCACCCCGCTATCTAACCTCCTTCCCTGCTGCTGGCAGGAGGCCACATTAGTTTTCACCCAGCAAAACTGCTGCTTGTCTCCTTTCTCTGTCTGCCAAACCTCAGGGAAAAGAAATAGGGAGGGGGTGGAGTAGGTAGCACTGGGGGGAGCGGGAGGTTAACCTGTGCAATGCCAGGCACATACAGAGAAGTCAGTACCCCATAAACATAATATATGCAGCTCATATTTACTAGAACACAGGACAGACCCTTCCTAGATTTCTCAATATGTAAGAAAAATATCTATATTGATATGTAAACATAGAATGACCAACAATCGTTCATGTATTAACGTACGAATAAAACTTGTTTTATTGTAATGTAAACCCAAATGTAGAAGGAGGCTGCTATATAACCCTTAACCTATACACTTTTATTCAGCTCTACTTTTAATTATTTTGTGTATTCAGAGGCTAATTTATGAAGCTGCTGCAAAATGTCTTAAGCAGGGTACTTTATGGCAGAGGCCTGCGCAGTAGATGTGAGCCAATGTCAGTTTGATACCCATTTATTATACAAATAAAACAGGACTAGACATTGGAACCAATGTTAAAAGATGCCTTTTAACACCTGGCAAAATGCTATGTAAGTAGTGCATATATTTGCCGCTGGTAGAGGTGGTAGAAGATCATACAAGTGAGGTAATTCACAGATGCCAGGGGCAGACATACCACTAAATTGTGAATATAAATGAAGGTCAAGGTTCAAACAGGGTCTGAGGTTACAGGGGGAGGGAGAAAGGCAGACTGTGGGAGAGGGTTACTCTTATCAGCTGCTAAATTGTAGGAGGATAATTTATCAATGTCTACTGTCTGAAAACTGACAACCCCCCACCCACCCTCATAATTTGTGGATTTACTATTTAAACAAAAGAAGCAAGTGTTTTTCTCTTGTAATGACCCAAAGTTGTGAACTGATACAACTAGTGCAGTCTGATCTTTCCTATTAAAGGACCACTATGCTTTGGTAAGAGCTTATGAAGTACACCATAAAATATTATTAGCAGTTATACAAAAAAGGAACATAAAATCATATTTTAGAAAAACAGATGATTTGGATGAGTCACAGGAGATTCAATCTTGGGCTTTTAGTCTCTCGGTAGTTGAGGGGGAAGGTTTTTTTTATACTTCAAGGGAAAGTATGCTAGTAATAATAATATGTCTACCTATGACCTATGGAGTCTTACTCTGCCATTGCATTCTATGGTCAAGTGTGCTATTTGGAGAGGAAGTTTTCTGAAAGCAAATCTTATCTGAATCCACATTTCCTCCTACTCCGGTTTCTAATCCTTTTAGGAACAAAGACAAAACTTCTGTTATCCTTAAGCCTAATATAATAAAATAGTGAAAAATCAAAGGCTGTTATAATTTTAAACTGTGAAAAAATATTTTTCAAGTTCTTTCAAATAGTATAAACAACAAAACTTCAGTAGTTCATTAAAAAAAAGAAAATGCCCCCCTTGGTTTAAAGGTTGTTAGGATGTTCATGGCACATTTAGCACTGTTTGGTAAAGTGGACTTTTAAATAGAGACACGCTTCCAATAGATAAGACAGGAACTAATAAACAGGATTTGGGTAAAACACAGGAATGTCTGCAATGTCTTTGCAAACTTGGCGCTGCTGTTAAGTGGGGGCCTGACATGTCCTCCCGCTCAGATCCAGTGGCGGAGTAGATAAGGGGTGGCAGGCACAGCTGTTCCATATTTCTGCTCTCTCTAATGACACACATGTAGAATAAATGAAACACTGCAGAGCAGGCCTAGCTGCCAGGATGGGGAGCCTGACACTTAACCCCTGGGCTGCTGCCGGACCGGCCTGCATTAGTGCGTTATTATACTGAAAGGTATTGTGTCATGTTCCACAAAAAAATCTGATGCCTAAAGTGGTGCTTGGAGTAACACACACAAAATACTGAAGCAAAAATACACAGTTTAAGAGTTTGTTTACATCGATCTAATGGTAGCCTATTCCCCATACCATGCTTTTATTGGGCAAATGTTTTAGTTTAGGGTGGCAAGCTACCAAGACTGATGGGTGCATCTCTAAACTTAATGTCCAATGACAAGGATTTCAATTCTATAGGACTCTGATTTTCACCTCTTATAACTAAAGACCCAAGCTAAAAAAAATTCAGAGCAAGAGATTTACAGAAAGACCATTTGAATATTTACAACAAATATTATACTAAGTGATAGGTTATTTAATAATTGCACTACTTTTGCTACAATAATGCAGGTCATGGGAATTGAAGAGAATGAAGATACAATTAATAAAATGACATTAATGTGAATTTACAGTGGCAATCTGGTTCCAAAGACAAATAGGCGACTCTTGTCCCAGTGTAGAAAACCATCCATTGTTAATCACCAGGTACTCTAGGTTACTGGCCAGAAAAAAAGCGCCATGTCCTGATCTGTAAAACTGCCTCGAGAGACAAAGGTTGCGGTGCCGTACCCTAAAACAACATTGCTAGAGCAGTGTTGTGCTGAAGGAAGCAGAACACACCTTTAATAGAGATTACACACACTCTCCTGGGTTTCTGATTAGAAGAAGGTAGAGAAGATCTGTGAAATGGCTTTTTTACATATAGAAATGTATTCAATTCCATTTATATTTTAGAAAAGCTACCACTAAATCATATATTGGCTTAGAAAAAGAAAAGTGTAAAAGAAATAGTGGGGCTTCATGGATAGTCAGTAGAAGCTAATGGAATATATAATTTAAAATATGAATGTGAAACATGGGGTAAAAGGAAATCTAAAAGAGTGGATAAAGGAGACTCTGGAGTCTGAGGTTCAATAGCAGAAACACTAAGGTCAAAAAGTGACCAAATTACAGTGACCCATACTCAAGAGATATGTATCCATATCAAGTGCTCATAATAATATCAGAGAGTAGAAATAAATCATTTAGACAAGAATAGGCCATCACAATCAAAATATAGAATGCAAATGTTGGTTAAAGGACAGATTCCTAGATTAATGCCTATAAGAATGTAGTCCACTTAAGAGTCATGTTTTCTCATCGCTCCTTTGGACTATATTTACTAAGGTGACAGCTTTTTCACCAGTAGGTGAGACCTCTACAATTTATACAGAGTAACTATTTCAAGTTACATACAAAGAATAACACTGGGACTTCCCCATTGTGTGGGGACAAACCAGTGTTTTGTTGGTTGTGATACAAAATTAGTTATTCCAAAATAATATAGTTTTTTAAATGCTATATTTAAAACTGACCATGAGGAGGAGAAAATGATTCTGGTAAAGCAATCATGTCACACTAAAAACCAAAGGGAGAAATATTGTCAGAAACGTAATTTTAAAAATTAGTACAAAAGTAGTAGAGACTTCTGGGAAGGAAATTGCAGTTATGCAAGATGATTAGACAGGAACACCCAACTTTAATCTATACCATCTCAACAGACAGCCTTTTCCCAGCTACTCCAAGCCGGTGAGCACACAACACAGGGAGAGCCCGTTAATGTAATGAATGGCACCCACGGAAGTCTGCTAATTGATCGTGTGAACACTTGGCCTTAATTTTCAGGAAACAGGGCATAAACTTCAGTGGTGCTCTGGGGGACATTCTTCGTACAGATTAGAAGCTGTCCGTCTTTGGAAGTCGCAAGAAGTTTCTGTATCCAGCAAGAACAAGGAAAAAAATATACATTTGGAAAGAGAGCACACAGTATATTTCACATTCTCATTGACGTCTTGGAGATTCCACATTTCAAAACACTAAACAAAGATGAGCAGAACATGACATGACACTTCCTACCAGGTGTAAACGCTCAGACCTATACGTGATAATTAGGATTTTTCTAGACTTGTATTTAACCCAACAGTTAAATTCTGTCACTGGACTAGCCTATATTGTCTATGATTGACACAGGACAATAATGTGCTCAGGTGGGGGGTTCATATAGATTTCATGGGTGAAACTTTGATAAATTCTCCTAGATTTACATTCACCTGATTAAGATTTCCTTTTTTTATTATTATATCCAGCCCAATGAAACAAAAATATAGACTTGGGTTATTTACATTTTATTCTACGAAAGAAGTAAACTCAATCCTGTGTTTGGTTAAATAGCCATCAGAGACAACCAGTTACTTGTTGGGATGTCCAGAGTTAAAGAATTGGAAACAAATCAGCTAGCACAAAGTTATTTCCACAGCCAAGAGGGTAAACAAAATAAACAAACTGCAACAACAACAGATATTCAGCTTATTAGTATCAGAGCAACATGGCATTCTGGGAAAGGAATCTTTTTTCCTTCACTAGAACATCTTCTCTCCTGTCTGTTCTTTCAGGTAAGCACCAAGAAAAAAGGTCTGTTAAGATGTACCGTATTTACGCAAGTAGTGGGCTATTGAATCTAATGCGCACTCTTTATTTGGAACCCATGAATCAAACATTTTTTTTGCTGGCGAATGAAATGCGCTCTCTGGGCGCCAGGATCTCTGTGCCACTGTGCTGGGGTTCTCTGGGCGCCAGGCTCTCTGTGCCACTGTGCTGGAGCTCTCTGGGCGCCAGGCTCTGTGTGCCACTGTGCTGGGGCTCTCTGGCACCAGGCCCTGTGTGCCACTGTGCTGGGGCTCTCTGGGTGCCAGGCCCTGTGTGCCACTGTGCTGGGGCTCTCTGGGTGCCAGGCCCTGTGTGCCACTGTGCTGGGCTCTCAGTGTCTTTGAGGAGCCACTTCCCCCAATAACAGCCCCCTGCGCTGTCTGCTGATCTGAAAACTGTTTTGCCGCCGATTCTTGTGCGCCATCGATTCTAATGTGCACCCTTAATTACTGACCCGATTTTCTTTGAAAAGGTGCGCATTAGAATCATGTAAATACGGTATTTAATTATAATAGTACCACATATGTCCACAAATAAAATAGGTGGGAAATATTTATAGGACATCAATGACCTTTTAGAGGTTCCTAAACTGTAGTCAATGGACCACCAGTGGTTCAATCAACCAAAAAAATACGAAATCAAATTATTAAAGAATTCTATACATGTACTATATTTTATAGTAGATAATATTAAAATGGTTCAACAACATTCTGAAAAATTATTAACTGGTCTACAAAGATTCAAATAGTCAGCAATTTTTAAGTGATCACGGAAAGGAAAAGACTGAACCACAAGGACAATGGGAGATGCTCCAAGGCTTCTCATTTTTTTTTCTCCCTAATCCTGTAGTAGAAAAATATGTTTCTCCTCTACCGTACACAGTTCATAACTTTGTAACTATAAAGTTTGCTGAATCTTTAGCAGAACAAACACTTTGTGTGCTATTTCAATTTGTAAGTGTAATTTGTAAGGTGAAACTCTTTATGTGAATAGATATGTTAAATTGTCACCTCTGTAAACTGTCCATTCACCACAAACGGTCTACAGAAAGTTGACCCACAACTGGCTATAACTAGTAAGGTAAGCGCTTCCTCAATAACACGAGGAGACTTCTGCCGCTGTTGTGTTGTTCTATGGAGCCTCTTCTCTCAATCTGGAGACATTGCTCATAGGCTCCATGGAATAATTCAGTGTGCTGCACGGCTACAATGTCTGCTGGTAGGTCAATCATTCAATTCACTACAGCTGTAAGGCCTTAACTGTCCTTGAAACTGCCAATTTCTAAGTGCAATCTCATGTTTGGGCAACTTCTGTCTATATGAAACATGCTTCTTTTGTTGATTCCAGATTTGATTTCCTTGTTCGTTTCTGAATTCTTAACCTTGCTATAACACAAGCAAAGTCCTATGGGTTCTTTCAGGAAAGTGCTCATACCACGCCCCATTCACACTTATTACCACTCTATGGCAAGGAGAAGCTATCATATAGGGCGCTCAAGTTGTGGCATAGCAGATTTACTGTTGGTGGAAAGGTGTCCATGAGAAGGATCAACAGGCACAACCACCATCTCATTACATCTTATGGGCTGGGAAACTTGACTGGGTGGAGGAGCCATGCTTAGTCGTGTTCAGATTGAGAGATAATTGATTTCACACTGCAATGCGCAATATGATATTACTCTTATCTGGAGACACTCCGGGACTGCTAATTGCAAGCAGTGGGATCAGATGGATACTTAAATGTACAAATAGTAAACCAAGATGTGTATCCTCATTTAAATGATTGCATCAATACACACACATTTATATTTATATAATAACACATTTCTTTATGTAGTTGCCACTGGTAAAAATTCCTTTCATATTAGCATTTCAGTGTTGCACAATGATTACATTTCTCTTAACATATTCTCCAAAATAACCTCTCCTTCAGACAATGTGTATAGCTATAAAATATCCTTCCACAAATACATTACTTTAGACCAGGCTTGTCCAACTCCATTTTTCAAGAGCGGATATTAAGCCAGATTTTCAGGATTTCTTAGAGATTGTCCAACTCTGCCCTAGAGAAACACCCTAATGCGCCTTGTGCATTCACTAGTCATCTTCCCTGTGGGCTGCTTATTAGGATGCATCGCACTGTGGTCTACATTCTGTTGGTGTGCATATAAACTAAAACGGTTCTTCACAAAATAACATTTAGGAAAGCCTATGGGAAATTTATGTTAAAACTTCAACAGCACCATGTCCCCAATCCCTTCATGCCTTAGAGTCAACTCTTAACTTACTTTCCTCCTTTTTCTCTGACCCTGACCCACACCTCCCAGATTTACTACCAATGGCCTCATATTAACTCCTACCCATAGAGCTCTCTATTTTTGACTCCATCTCCCCATTTTCCCAGTAGGTCTCCATCCCCTTACTCCTGACCCTCCTTTTCTTTTTCTGTTTATTCTTGCTGAGGTTTCTGTCCCTTAGATTGTAAGTAGTGAGTTTCAAATCATGTAGGGTACTTTAGAATCTTTGTAGAACGTGCTTTTTTCCAAACTCAAAACAGGGCCCTCCATCTTCTACAGTTTGTTAAGATGGTATGCTTCCTTTTCTTATCCCCTGTACAGTGCTATGAATATGTTGGCGTGTTACAAATAAAAGTTAATAATAAAAAGAATACTCCAGTATGTCTCTCTGTTTCCTTCTACTGCCATCTTCTGCCTCCTGTTATCCATGTCCCAGGGCTAACGTGAATTCATCATACCTTATGTTTTATTTCAATCATTCCCATCGCCAATCATCTCTTTATATATTGACAGTGTGAATGTATAATGTACAATCACACTACTATGTGCATTTTCAATATACATAAGGGCTAGCGCTACGGCACATGTTGGTGCCTTACAAATAAAGGAAATAATAATAATATAAATATACAGAGTGAGGTACAAGTAACTAGTATATGTAATATATGTATAGAATTTGTAAATTATTACTTATTCTCAATTGTCCTTCACACTTACAAGGCTACTCATATATCATCTATATAGGATGTGAACATTTCCTGAGATACAACTGGAAATCATACACATTGGTGAGTCACTGAGGCAAGACTGAACTCTTTGCTCATCCTACCTGACCCTCCATTGAGCTCCTTCACTCGTGATTTGTCAGAGGACACCGGGGACGTGTGAAGATAAATGAACTAGGCAATGACTCACCATCATTACATATTCCATTGAAGCATGCACATTATTTTTCTATCCACAAGAGAGACAATGCTTATGGCTATGTGCATATGACGCTAGCTCTACAAATCTAAATAATATGTAATTGTGTGTATACATACAAAGAGAATAAACCTAGTATTCTATATTCAAAAGGCAATTTAAGGGCGGCAGATACCCAAAATCCATTTCACTTAAAACTGGGGAATGATGGCTTGAATTAAAAATGACTGGAGTTTCAAAATGTAAGGGACTCAAGACCGGTTAAAAACATTGCAACATGTGGAGATAAATAAACCCTACCTATAAACTGAATTGAGCATAAGAACAGAGTTGATCCAACATCTATCTCCATATTTCTCTATGGCAGTCTAGGTCAGTTCTGGGGGAAATACTCAAACCAGAGCTTCCCATGTGAAAAGAGATACATTTTGAAGCCCCAAGTTAGGTCAGCTTTTTGTAACTATAATAAGCGTTAAGCGTCCCTGCCTCCTTAAAATTAAGTAGTGGTCCAAAATGCAGGGATCATTCCTAGAGCCCTCATAGAGTATTTAGTCCACAAGGTGAGAGTCGAGGAGCCCAGTTCAGAGATGTGGGTAGACCACCTCCAACTGGAGGATTAATTCCCTTGAAAAACAAGTTGTTATATTTCCAGAGAGCTTGAATAATGGCTCAATAGCAAGCATAGTAAAACGCGTAAACCTTTAGCACTATGTTTTTAATTGCCAGAAAAATGTTCTTCCCTCACCATACTGTAAATGAAACGTTTGCTCCATTAGGGCTGTCACCCTCCCTTTGTTTCAGCAGTGTGTTACACTGTCGTTCTGTTTACACATGCTCTACACTTAATTGACACAGTAGCTCTCATTTGCTTTGATCTAAATTAATTGGTTAATGGTCTCAATTTACTCAATTAGCTGAATTAGGCAGGATACGGTCTTGTGCTCCTCGCTTATTTTTACAGGTTTTCTAATTTGGAGGTTGGGACGCAGAGAAAATGGTCGATCAGTCATGTATGGGAATAGGAAGGGGTTCATTGGTTATCGTTGAACCACTGTTCTTTTCTTAACCCTGTTGGTCCATGTTTATATAGGATGCCTTCAAAATCTAAAAACTGAATATTGTAAAAAATTATAAATATGCAGACCTGCACTGTCTTCTTGGTCTGCATGTAAAGCCATGTAAGATTCGAGCTTGGATTAGGATTATGTGATGGCAGGAATAACTTTGGTTTGGTGCACAGTACTGAGCATACTACAGTATACTCCATAGCCTATATCTACAAATCAATAGTTTTTTTTTTTATTGTTGTGTAAGGCAAAGTGATAACATACATGTTTACAAGTGACAAACACTAAAATTGGGGCAGGGACAATATGGTTCAGAAAGGTGGAAAATTCCTGGATGGTTATTTTTTTTAATTTTTTTTTTTATATATATTACTACATATTTCTATAAATGCCAGGCTTTCCTGGCTCTTAAAAAAAATCTAGTTAGGTCCTTAGGTTTTATACATTTTTGTCTACCCCTAGCTCTTCATTGTTCTATGAAGTTACATGGTCTCTATATGTGCATCCCCTATCTATATAGCTATATTTACACACATGTACACTCTCCGATTTTCTCATCATGCTGAAATAATTTAGGTTCTTTAAAAGTGTGTTTTCATTTCACACATTTTAATATATATATATATATATATATATATATATATATATATACATATATATATATATATATATATATATATATATATATATATATATATATATTTATATTAAATGAGGAAACACAATGCAGAAAAACATAAAGGCTGTCAATGCAAAGAAACAAAAAATAGTAGAGAGAAATAACGTGGTTAAGAGAGACTCAATAACAAAATGCAGAACAATGCACAGATTTATCTTGTGTTGTGTTGGAGAAAGAGAGACTTGGGGAGGGAGGAGAAGCAAGAGAGAGAACAGCCATACTGGGAAAGGAGGGGTCCTTGGGGGATTAGCCCTCCAGTACCATCATGTGTACAAAAATAGGTCACATCTATTCTACATGTCACTGCCTGGTGAGGATAGTGCTGGCAGAGAATTCATTTAACCTTGGAGGTGCTGGGTTCCTTCCGCACAAAGAATCATATTCTTCTACTCCTAATACTGCTGTAGTTAATTAATGTGCATTTTGGTTAAATAAAAAAAAAAGATTTTTCATTATCATATTGGCGCAATAGAATAAAGAGAAAAACAAGAAACACATGGTATAATTAACCAGATTTAATGATGATAAAATGTTATATTTCATTTAGATGACTGGGGTGACCAAAGGGATATTCTCTCATCTCAGGTTTAGGCAGTTACCACTAGTTTTTGACTTGCAGAAAACCAAACATTCAATATTGTCACAACTATGGGGTACATATTTGATACCGCCCCCAATTTTTTTTTTTTCTGTTTTGCTTATAGGGCATTTTGAGGCATATATGGAACTTGATATGAAAGAAATTAATATATGCAGCATTAAAGTCACGCAGGGGTCATCTTCATACTTTATCAGAGAAGATCTGGCAATATAGTAATACTGTGGCACCACCTCTTTTGTGCTTTTGATAAAACTCAATAACTATATATCACTTCTTTCTTCAATATATTTTGATATTGATGTATTCATTAGTACATGTCTCCTTAGAGGATGGGTGATTTGCATAAGGACACGGATTGAGATGACCATATAGCCATTGATGGTAGCAGGCAGCCCTTGGATAAGGACACGGATTGAGATGACCATATAGCCATTGATGGTAGCAGGCAGCCCTTGGATAAGGACACGGATTGAGATGACCATATAGCCATTGATGGTAGCAGGCAGCCCTCGGAGGCATACCATGTATTTCCCACTCTGTGCGCAACATAATAAACCGCTAATTATTATGTATTCCACTATGACTCCATAAACCATCTTTCTCTCTTTCACAGTGATCTTTACCGTTTTTGCTATGCATCCAATAAAAACTCCATAGGACCACTGTGGTCAAATCACAAACTTCACCAATTTAACTTTTATATGCCATTGTCTTATATTGAAACTTCCCCAAGTGTTCTTATAATGGGTTCTTCCAAAAGATGAACAACTTCCATGTCCACCCAGCTCACTACAAAAAAATAAATAAAGTGTAGCTATGATCTGCAAGATACTATGATGCTCCACTATATGCAGCTATAATTGTACACGTGTTTAGACTTAAAAAGGTATATTTAAGTTTCCGTTTTTCCCTTTGTCTCGTCTAACACATGCTGCTTACATCAGAATCACATTACATTGAGTTATTCTATACACATACAGATTTATTTTATTTATTTTTTTAAACTGGTTTCCACACCCCCAGAGGTGCCTACCTAGACACGATGTACCTACCAATAGAAACACTGCATTTGGGTACAGATTTTACTAACCATCACACCAACATCAGCACAATGCAGAGATCTACAAAGCAAGAGGTCTGGCTCCTCCCACTTCATTGTGCAGAGGACTACACATCCTATGATGTCTTCCTGCACAAACTGCTATCAAAGATTGATACAATTTATTAGCAACCTGTGATTGGCCAAAACAAATTATTAATTTTATGCTCATTTTAACAGGGATTTCCAGGGATGTTAACTCTGAAAATCATCTACTTGCAAACGCAAGAGATTTAGCAAACTTTGGGGAAAGTTTAATAATGTTTATTTTGTTTTTTTGTCATGCAAAAAAAATGTTTTGATACACTACTAATTCTCCTCTATCAAATGCATTCGTAATCCATAAAACTTAAATATGCCTTTGAAGGAAAGCTGACAATTTCCCTTAGTCTGAAGTTGTTGTATTCTGAAGTTTTATAGTTACATTAATAACTAATAGAACATCATTTTCATCTAGTTGACCAAGCACTGCAGCTATAAGGGGAATCAACTAATTGTAACATTTCTCTTTCTGCCTGAAATGTATTTTTGAAATTTTAACCGTTTCCCCCTGAAACTCTTGATCTTGCAGTTATCTTCTTTCTACTTAACTGTATTGTATATACATGAATTCTTGAGAAACTATTTACATGCAGCATTTCAAGAAAAGACATTGTCTCTCTGGACACTTTAGAAGATATACAGTGTCTTGCAAAAGTATTCACCCCCTTGACTTTTTACCTATTTTGTTACATTACAGCCTCAAGTTCAATGTTTTGTTAATCTGAATTTTATGTGATGGATCAGAACACAATAGTCTAAGTTGGTGAAGTGAAATGAGAAATATATACATAAAATTATTTTTTAGAAATAGACAACAGAAAATTGGCATGTGCGTATGTATTCACCCCTTTTACCTTCAGAAGTCACATAATTAGTGAAATGATGTCTACCTGTGTGAAATGTAAGTGTCACATGATCTGTCATTACATATAGACACCTTTTTTGAAAGGCCCCAGAGGCTGCAACACCTAAGCAAGAGGCACCACGAACCAAACACTGCCATGAAGACCAAGGAACTCTCCAAACAAGTAAGGGACAATGTTGTTGAGAAGTACAAGTCAGGGTTAGGTTATAAAACAATATCAAAATCTTTGATAATCCCCAGGAGCACCATCAAATCTATCATAACCAAATGGAAAGAACATGGCACAACAGCAAACCTGCCAAGAAACGGACGCCCACTAAAACTCATGGACTGGGCAAGGAGGACATTAATCAGAGAGGCAGCACAGAGACCTAAGGTTACCCTGGAGGAGCTGCAGAGCTCCACAGCAGAGACTGGACTATCTCTTCATAGGACGACAATAAGCCGTATGCTCCATAGAGCTGGGCTTTATGGCAAAGTGGCCAGAAGAAAGCCATTACTTTCAGCAAAAAACAAAATGGCACGTTTTGAGTTTGTGAAAAGGCATGTGGGAGACTAAAATTGAACTTTTCGACCATCAAAGAAAACGCTATGTCTGCCGCAAACCCAACACATCACATCACCCAAAGAACACCATCCCCACAGTGAAACATGGTGGTGGCATGTTTTTCAGAAGCCGGGACTGGGAAACTGGTCAGGGTTATGGGAAAGATGGATGGTGCTAAATACAGGGATATTATTGAGCAAAACCTGTACCACTCTGTACGTGATTTGACGCTAGGACGGAGGTTCAACTTCCAGCAGGACAATGACCCCAAACACACTGCTAAAGCAACACTTGGGTGGTTTAAGGGGAAACATGTAAATATGTTGGAGCGGCCTAGTCAAAGCCCAGACCTCAATCCAATAGAAAATCTGTGGTCAGACGTAAAGATTGCTGTTCACAAGTGCAAACCATCCACTTGAAGGAGCTGGAGCAGTTTTGCAAGGAGGAATGGGCAAAAATCCCAGTGGTAAGATGTGGCAAGCTCATAGAGACTTATCCAAAGCGACTTGGAGCTGTGATTGCCGGAAAAGGTGGATCTACAAAGTATTGACTTTAGGGGGGTGAATAGTTATGCACATTGACTTTTTTTTGTTATTTTGTCCTATTTGTTGTTTGCTTCACAATAATATTAAAAAAAAAACATCTTCAAAGTTGAGGGCATGTTCTGTAAAATTAAATGATGCAAATCCTCAAACAATCCATGTCAATTCCAGGTGGTGAGGCAACAAAACATGAAAAATGCCAAGGGGGGTGAATACCTGCTCTTGTCTCTAAATACACTCCCAACCGTCCTCTTTGCTCTGCTAATGACCTTCTTTCCACCTATTTTATCACTTCCTCTCATTGCTGCCTCCACTAGACTATGCTCCTGCCTCAAATCCTTCAAAACTTCACTAAAAATGTAAAGAGGCTTATCACTTCCAGTTGTAATTTACACAATATATTATACCTCACCTTTCTATACCTAACCCATATCCTCTAGATGGTAAGTTTGCAAGTTTTCAATCTTATTAAGTGCTTTAGGGAATGCACTTTGTACGCTTCAAATTAAACTCAATAACAGGGCCCTCCATTCTTTTGTAATTTGTTACGTTTGTTTTCGACTTGTACCTACCATGCTTTGTGCTACGGAATATGTTGGCGCATTACAAATAAAGGTTAATAATAATAATAATAATAATAATATACCTCTTTAAAAGTTAATGGAACATAAAATCTATAATTTATGGACTTGTCAGTACTGAAGAGGCCATGAAGAGAGAGAATACATACTAATAAGCAACACATATTATTGTCCAATAAACTTTTAAATAAATAATGAAATATATGGACATTAAAAAGTTGGAAAGATTGTTTTCATAATCTGTCAATTCATTGGACTTTCTCCACATAAAGAGTTAATGAGACAGGATGCAAGCTTGAAAAGAAATGAGATTCAATAGAAAAATAAAAGATGATCTCATACACAGGATGGTGAGAACGTGTCACATACAATAATATTTGATGTCTGACAGCATCTCCTGCCAGAAATAGACTTCCAATCTCATGCAGCTGGTGGCAGATAGAAGAAATTATAGCAAATCCTTGAGAGGATGTTCTAGACCAAAGATCAAGTCAAAGATCTCCCCAGATATCATTAGCAACAAGTTTCTGAGAAGGTCAAAAATGGAAGAAGATTCGTCTGCATCATAACGTAGTTCTTTTAGAAGGACTTGTAGGCAGAAACAGAAGAAATGTAGCAACGTTGAACTTCATGGAACCAATACTTGAAATCCTGATCCGTTATAACCTTGTCTTGTTGAGATACCTTTACTTGTATCAAACCAACAGTTGAACAATACAAATGTAGTGTACGTGCTTTCAGAACCTTTTTAGATTGCCTCTTCAAGTATATGCTCAGTTAAGTACACTTGAGGAAACCTATGAGGATCGAAAAGCTCTGTATAGTACAATTGTATTTGTGAAGTGCCCTAATGCTAGCTCACTAAAAGGTATCACAACCTAATATAAAGAGCCCATTCTCTAGGACAGCTAATGGCTCCTGGAACTTACACCTATTCCTTACATGCTCCATTGGATTAAGGGAACACTGCATGGTGACAACTTATACATCTTACATTGATTGCTTTTCACAGTAAATAATTATTTCATTTGATTTCTCACCCATATCCCAATTACTGAGATGCTTTATGAGTCAAGCTCACTTCCAATAATTTCTGTACAACACTGTATAAAATTGGACAACATTGGCACAATTTCAATGGTAAAAAGCGACAAATATAGACATTATAGTGTCCCTTTACAAAGAAAAAAAAAACTATTTTATTAAAAGTTCCCTTTAGCTGCTTTTTATTAGCACTTCCTATTGGTCTTCTATAGTAGTGACACCAGAACAAATTATGTTATCTGTCTCCTCTTATAGACATAGATTTTTTTTTATTTATGTTTTGATGAAAAATGAAAGTATTACAGTATTGGGCAAACATTTTAGAATGTCATATTTAGAATGACAATCTTTTGAAAGAGATTTAACTCCCCTTTTCAATTCAAAAGCGATATACTAAAACTTGTATTTAGTTTTGACAAGCATCCAACCCAGTATGAAGATTCAATTCAAACAGAGAAATGCTAACTATTCTATGGGTCTTATTCAATTGCAAGCCCGCTACAATTACAGAGCAATTCATTTGAACAAGCCTGTAGTTTACGGGCTAAAAGCCTAAACCGTAAACCATGCAATCGTGTGTAGCATTTCAGAGCATCATCATGATCAATTAATCAAGGCTGTAACTTCCGATTTAGAAACAGCCAATAGTAAATGAGTGCATCATCATGATATCAGTAAAACATGGAGGTTAAACTACAATCAATTTGCATTTACAAGTCTGATATGTGATCAGACTCGCAATTCGGCAATGTACAAAATATTAAAAATGAATTACGATACTGTTCTAGTCCATGTGGGTGGACTACACCTACTTGGTTTATTGAACACGGAAATAAAACATAAAAAAATAAATTTGATTGCAGATTTGCGATCTTGAGAGTGTTGTACAATTAATTCTACTGTCTATCATTGCTTTCCCCGTCTTTAAAAGTGCAGTATTGATTTTTTTATTTGTATTTACAGTGCTACGAACAGGTGTTTAACCCCCTTGCAATTCCTATCTGGTACCTGTAGGATTTGCTTCTACATTTGCCCTTTACAGGTGTGAAAACATGTGCGGGCTTAAGGAATTTTGTGACATGTAAATTTTGTGACATGTAGACGAACGGAGTTCAAGACTGCACACCTAGTCCAGTCTGTAATGAAGTTTACATCACACTGTGCCAATTTGATAACCATTGGGTTTAGGGCCACCAGAATTGGATAGGAAAAGGTTTGTTTACATATGGTGTGCAACATGTCTTCATGCAATGGTGAGGGGCCAGTGGTTATTGTGTCAACACAGTGATCAAACTTACTCCAATATGATTACTGAAAACATTCATAGGTTGACAGTAGTCTGCAACCTGCCTTACAGGGATTTTTTTTCTATAGAATATTGCATAGGTCTAAAAAGTTACTGGAAAAATGCACTGATGATGTTCCATCTCTTTGATAGTATAACTTAAGTCTACAAAGATATTACCATACCTATATTCAACCATACAATTATGGTATGTTGTCAGGTGGAGGATACTGGGTGATAAATGCTTCTGTTGTCATAGGATGTAAGTTACCTTCTAACTCTTTGAACACTCAGCACAATATTGTACCATTGTACCATTTGACCAATAAACCTAGATTTCCCTTTATTCTGTTTTTTTTTCTCTGCAAACTGTTATGCTATGTCCAATAAGTATAATAGATAAATATCAATAAATAAGCAAACAAACAAAAAGTGTATTAAAATGATTGATTTTACAGTCATCAGCCAGGGTGCAGGTCAACCAAGTTGTCATTGTCTGGTTTGAGGTGCTGTACCATACACGATATCCATTTACTAGAAACTGTACTGGACCGAGTAAAGAAAAGAAGAGAAAGGAAACGAGACAAGGGAATGAAGGTCGGTATGGGGAAAAAGTCTATTTAAATTGTGGGTATGAGTGACATTCCTATTTTTTTGTATTTGACGTTTATGTAAGAGCTCCAGTAATTGTCGTAAGCTTGTATTCCAGGTATTTTATGAATATTTGCATAAAGTGGGCCCAATGTTGTATGGACTTTGGAAAATGTCAGTGTGTAAGAGATGGGCAAGCAGCCATATATCCAATATCTAAGCTATATTAGCGTTACAGTTGGCTCTATACTGTAGATCTGATATTCAAAGCTTTCAAAGTTCAGGGCTACTTCCGAATACCAAAAAGAGGATTCCTACATGTATATGAACAAGGCATCATATACAGTATCTATCAACATTACATGTGCATAATTAAAGCATTTATAGCAAAATATGATGTTACTGTTCTTCCGTGCTGCATAATTTCAGCATATCCATGAAGTATTTTATTGAAGTCCAAGAAGCAGAGAATGGAGCCCACTAACGGTACCATAACTGGATCCTACAGGAAACATACTGTTTTCTGGCAATGCTCTTCACTGGCATGTACAGTCATAGTCTGTGTACAACCAACTAGCCACTCAAAAAGGAAGAGATAAGGGGATGGACCACTGCTTTATGGCAGCACCAAGAAGATCTCCTGATGTCTTCATGCATAATCATAACTTGAACAACGAAGGAGACAATTCTTCATTGGGGAGTATTGGTCAATAGACAAGAGTAACACTGAAGCAGACATTTTATAACCCCTTATGGGAGCCAGATATCATCCTACTGAGATGGTAAAATCTGTAAAAGCGATCCATTCTTACATGTAAACCCGGACACATTTGTATATACTAAATGAGACGGAGCCTTTTTTAAGACAAATTCCAGCTTCAGTGCTATCTTTGCAGTCTCATGAGTGATGTTTCTCTGCAGCACACAGTGGGTTGCTCTCAATTCTTATCGGCTCCCCCCGCCTGCTCCTGCGTGTCCCCAGTTTATTCAATCCCTGCTGCTACCACTGATCTGCCAGCTGCCACTGTGAGTCTGTTCCCCCTTCCCCGACACAGCTATTACCTCCCAGCTAGATCAGTATCACAGCAACAGCACCAAACGGTTCCCCTGTTGGCAGAGAGCTCCCCGCGTGCCTGCTCTGCCCATATTTGTACAATGCAATGTCATGACACTGGGAGGCCTGCCTCAATTTCACGTTCTGTACCAAATGGTGCCCTGTGTTTGATGTTTGGAGCTGGAGGCAGGATGGCGACTCTGGGAGATTTATTGTATCGCCTAGCTCATGCTTTCCTACAAATGAAACACTGTGTGTCTAAAATCTGTGCCACACAACTCTTGGACAGCCAAACACAACATATATGTGCGTACAATTGTCCGAGCCAGGTCTATGGTTTGCTGGGTTTGCTGAAAAAACAGGGTAGTTTTTTTTTTAAGCAAAAACTAAAATAAAAGGGATACAAAATAGCACATGTGTACGCAATCCTGTAAAATAATACACATGTACACTGACTAGATATACTACCATTTACTGTAAGATCTACTTGTAGCGCACTGGTCAAAAAAAAGAGGGGTCAACATGTACATTTCTTTATTTTTTGTTTCCTTTATTTTGTTAATTTAAATCTATATAGCTGATTTTAAACATACTTTATTTTGAAACCTATATTTAATATTTTTTTATAAATACAGATAAAACATGTAGACAAATAATACATAAAAATACTGTTAAAATAATGATTAAAAGAAGGGGCACAATTATTTTTCAGTTCTTTCTTAACTTTGAAACATAAACTCTGAAGGAACCTACAAAGACATAGGCAGGTGCTGATGTGTGTGTGCATAATATATCCATTGAACACTTTGTTTAATATTCCTGTGTTATCCAGTGGTCTGATAGTAGTTGGTGTACACCAGTTTGGATATTGCTTGGATGGTGCAACAATCAAGTACTGGTAGGAATTCTGGTTTTGTACATACATAAATACACACGCTCATACATGGATCTAAGTATGTATGTATGTAAACAATATTTTCTCATCCAAGCACAAACCTACTGCATCGATCTTCCAAAATATACATACACCAAACATACGGATTTCTCAAAGAATGAAGTTGCAGGGTTAATGTGCTCTGGGCAATTAGCATTCACAATGCGGCTTACAGCAAAAAGGCTGAAGGGCGTTCCAAGGTCAGGAACACTGAGCTGGCCAGATACACTTCGTTACCTGTACCCGGCGTACTTGCAGTTTTGCAATCTCGTCTTGGACAAAAACAGCGCTCTGTATCTTTCCATCATCTGAAATCATTCCATCTGGGACAGCAGCCAGTTTTTCAGAAAGGAAAATCTGAGAAAATCCTTTATACCACTCATGTAATAACCCTTATGTTGCCAGAAGGGACCAATAATACATAGCAGATCAATACTCTGAACTTGCCCCTGACAGCAAACAGAATCAATATCACCCCACAAAATCTTGAAAAAAAAACAACATAAAAGCCATCTACATTTTTTTCTTTTTGCATTTTCTTAAAAAGGAATGTCATGTTACTGAAACAGTGGGTTTCCATTTTGCATAATGAAAGGATCCCTATGATAATTACTACCCAAGAAAAGTTTGTTTGTGGCAAGTTAATAGGGTCCAGTAAGCAGAGATTATGCATTTTGAGGCCATGTTATCAGTTTTCTGGTCATTGGGAGCCATACTGATCAATAATAGCCATTTTGGTATGCAGGAAGGTGGGATTAACTTTCCTGGGAGTTTTGTCAAAATAGGTTCCATAGTCAAACTGATTTCAGAAATAACGGTGCAGAGGATTCTTTGTGGTAGAAGTCTTACGTCCTTAAATCAAACATCTTAAGAATACAGAGTGATGCTATACAAAGATCCACTTACTCTAACATCCACTTAACAATGAAATAGGTTAGCATGGTACAAAAAGCAAAGCATTGCGGACTGCAACCAAAACATGGAGGTAATCGACAGCAGAGGTACGTGCTTGGCTGGTGGGCATATAAAATACAATCCTACAAACAGCACCAGTTCATTATAAAATGATGCGAGCTCATAGTCTAATTTGGATGCTCGTTACTAAGCGCACTTGCAGATAAACACTTGGAATATTCCATACAATGATGGGGATTGAGGGGAACTCACCCTATCATGCTTCACTTTTGTACCTTCAACCATTGCTGCCACTGATCAATACTAGCACCCAGAGGCAAAGCTGTTTCTTCTCTTCTTTTTACTGTACGCAAACTGTTGTGCGAATATCAGCACCATCTTTTGGCAGTAGCTTATCACTCATGAGATACAGTTATAAGCATCTATTGGCACACACAAACGCTGGGTGAAAGTTTGAGCCCTAAAAAATGGACAGGTGAATGTGGCATTATTTCACATTATGTCAGGATTTGCAAATGTATTATTGCAGGCGGGTTCATGGTTGGATTGTAGAGGTGGCTAACGGTGTAGCTGTGAAAAGCCACCATATATACCAAGCTTGGGACTATATCCTGTCTGTTATACAAATATATCAGTACATAGATAAGCTCCCAAGAGCAGTGCCCTCACAACCCTCTGCATTTATTGTTAAACATTAATGGCCACTGTTTTAGCCCTCCCCACTTCTCTCATTGTCCTGAACACTACAGAAAGATTGTGGAAGATTTCAACATTTGATTAAATTAATCAGGCTATCTTAGTATGACTTGAATAATGCCATAGCAGTTGAAAACTCTCACTTTCTTTAAGTATGTTCAGGACAATGAGAAAGGTGGGCATGGGTTTTTCTGATTAAAGATCTGCTTTACGGATGTTTGAACATGTACTTTTAATGTGAATTAATGGTGAACTAAAAAATAATTTTAACCAGAAAACCTATTACACTGGCCTTTTAAGCTGGCACTGAACAAATAGTAAGGTGCTAAGAGGTGACCTGTGTCTATGCTTAGGATAAATGGATTAAACAGGGCAACAGGTGACAAGTAAAGCAATACCCAATCACCTTTGCACAAATGATTCATGCTTTCACTTAATTGTATATTATTCCTTAGAATTCCTGCCTATGGATGTTCTTTATGATTATTAATGTACTTAACTCAGTATGGTTGTTTGAAACATCATATGATCAGATCACCTTTTATGAACTTAAGATTTAATGAACCACTGTACTATAAAAAAAATGGCTGTTAAAATGCATAAGTATATTTGATTTCTAAGGATTAAACTTTGTAATGCTAGTAGTTATACTTTATAGCTCTTACTTTTATAGGTTTCTGCTGACATGCTGTGCCACTTATTTCCACTCCTTTTGCATAATTAGGGGCAGGGCAGCTGTAGCAGGCTTCCTGCTGTCTGCTCTGGTGTAGATCAGATCTCAGACTTACACCGATCAGACACCAGGTAAATAGGAGGAAGTTTCTATAGTGTGGCTGTCCTTTATCAATTGTCATCTACCAGCGCATGAAAAGAAAAACAAAAGGTGGCAGCTAGGTCAGAAGCTTTAATGTGATTTTTAAATAGTACACAGCTTCTTATTGGTTTTAAAGGTATACATATATATATATATATATATATATATATATATATATATATATATATATATATATATATATATATATATACATATATACAGATACATGTAGTAATACTTTTTCAACTGCATAGCTGTGCAATTACTCTACACTAAGTCACATTGGCGTGCATTAGCATGCAAGAATGCCTATGACTACAATCTACCTTGATCTTCTTAATCCATTTGCAGATACAGTGCTAGCCTTGGTAGTTAAAGGGTAAATGAATCATTTCACTGGCTTGTAAAGGGAGCTTGGTAAAAGCTGCCTGCTGAACTTTGAAGCAAGCTTCCAGGGGGAGCAGATTTCCTGAGCCACAGAGGCTCCAATTAAACAGAAAGCCCACAGCCTGCCCACTGGAATATATGTTCGGCCTGAATCATACACAAATGTGCCACAGTTAAGCACAATAACGGCACGCAACAGGCTCTCCTTGGCACACTCTGCTTTTACGTTTTTTTTTTTCTTAAGCCATTCCAGCTGTTTTTCTATGTTCCACAAGAGCCTCATAAAAGATCTGTAAAACGTGGTTAAGGTGGGAAAAAAAGAACACGCACCACACTGTTGTGCAAATTATGAAGCCTGATATTCTGAATATGTTTAACCCATAATGTTTGCTTCAAATGTACTATGTGATTAGCCACAATCTGCCCTTGGGCTACAATGACATTTTGTCTACAACAGTGTTTCACAAATTGTATTCCACAGAACAATGGGGTTCTATTGTGTGTGACTGGAGTTCCACGAGACAATTTCTTTTTGGAGAAAATTATGCACTGATCTTGAAAGCGATGAGGGTTTTTTTTTGGGGAGGGGTTAGTTAGTTTGAGGCAAAATGCAGGCCTTGTGGGGTACCTTTAAAGTCACGGTCTGATTCAAGGATTTTGTCAATACTTTTGGAGCCCAAAAAGTTCCGGGACAAAATTGGTTTAGAGGCCGCTGTTCTAGATGCCAGGCTTTCTCTTTCTCCAGCACTTTTTCTGCCACTCAACAGGTTTTACGCTCTGTAATCTGATTTGATCATAATTAGGCAGGTACATGGTCATAGAGCTATCTTATAACTAAATAAAAAATGCTGGTGCCTCTTCAGATCTCTGGAGGCATCCATGATACTTTGGTGAAGGTTGTGAGTGTGTGAGGGAGATTTACGTTTCTTCCAGAGCAGGGTTTATAGTTTACCTTGCAACTACCTCCTTCAGCATCTGACACCTGACCGTGTACATGCTCAGGATACTCCAATGACATAACAAATGCCCCTTCTCCTCACTCCCTCCCCCCTCCACTGCTTAGTAGATAAGCATACAACTTCTTGCTCCAAGCTAGCAGGAAGTGCTGAAGCCAGATAAGATGGAACTTTCCACACACTTTCTATAATAAAAGGCGCTTTACTTTTTACACCAATAACCACTAAAATATAGTGTTGCTTTTAAATGTAATTAATTAAAATTGTCCTTCTAGATAACATTGCACGAAATCTCTATATTCATCATATCTTCTTTCTTTCAAGCATTTCAGAAAAAAATCTTTCTGGAATAAAAAAACTTTAACAGAACACTAGCCAAATGTA
This sequence comes from Discoglossus pictus, assembly GCA_027410445.1. Lineage (NCBI taxonomy): Eukaryota > Metazoa > Chordata > Amphibia > Anura > Alytidae > Discoglossus > Discoglossus pictus. The sequence continues at coordinate 277,398,641 of CM050163.1, forward strand.
ACAAACTCCACAGTAAGAAGGGGCAAATATAACAGCAATAAAAAGAATAAAGTAGGGACTCACATAATCATGGAACGCCTTGGCTTCACTGGAGTGTTCACATGTCTCCCGTCTGTCAGGGGCCGCGCAGTACAGATCCCAGAATACACTGCAACAAATGACAATGGTCAGCCAAGTCTTCATATCAATGAGAGATCACAACAAGAAAGTAGATCCATGTGTCTGGAGTTCGTGCATATGTGGTCCTTTAGTGCACCAAGTAACACATCACAGGCTAAGGGAGGCTTAGAAATCATACAGCCAATGGGTTGACAAACAAATACTTATAAAATATTGTAATGGCAGCGACTGGTAGCAAATAGTAAGGATCTGGAACAGTTCTTTTAGTTAAATATTTGCAACATGAAACACTAGATTTGTGATGCCCTTCCCTATGCAGTGTGCCAAGTCACAGACATGAAAATATGGCAGCATGCACAGGAGAATACAGGGAGAAAGTGGCAGGTTGCAGGAGTTGAGAAACTCGTAGTTTGTTGGCTTGTTAAGAGTACAGGAAGTGTACAATTTATGTCAATTACACTGAGGAGGAAAACAAATATTAAGTTATAACATTTCTTTTTTTTTCCCTTTTTTCTTCTCTTCACTTGCTTGTGGTCTTTTCAGATATGCACAGTGATTAGTCAAGGCAAATATATCCTGCAACTCCTAGTCATAGGATTATTACATTACATAGATATAAAACCACAGAACGGAGAGTGGAAGAGAACTTGTATAACAATTCAAGGTAGCTAAACATAAAATAGAAGAGACTTATCTGTTGCTATGAATATTTGTGTTTGTATTTAAAAATTCCAAGAAATTAGGTTGAGTGTACTGACATTATGATGCAGATATTCTGTGTTCTCCACCACTACCAATGTACCAGCAAAACAATTGGGTGGATAACAAATTTTAGGACACTAGAAGTACAGCCATCCCAAAAAAATAATTTTTTTTGTCCCAATGCCACCATAAAAAGAAAAATCTTGTCATGTCAAGTGCGTCAATAATAAAAAAGTGATTATTAAAGGCTTTTTTCCCCCCAAAAAATAAAAGATATACTAGGAATGGGCAAAAACACTGCAACTACTATTCCTTCTTCTAGAATTCATGGTCTTTTCTGTCTTTACAGCTAAACGCACTCTTACACAGCGTGCAATGACAACAATAGTAATCACATATAATAGTTGTCAAACTGCGATTCGTCGTCATGTTTGCGAGCCTCACGACGGCGCTCATCACCCTGCTTGCCTCGCGAAGTGAGGCGGGCAGATAAGGCATTGAAACATGCGGGGCAAGCAGTTAAGAAACGCAGGACTTAGAAAAAATAAAATCTGACTTTAGAATCTCAGGGGCAAAAAAACGACCTTGCAAAAATACGACTTTAACGGCCGAACCGCGGAAATCGAAAAACAAGAAAATAAATAAATAAATAAAAACACTCACATACAGCATGGGGGGGGGGGATGCCAGGGAGTGCGGTTGCATGCAAATTTAAGCTGAAATTGACGAGTTTCACCACTCGAAAATCGGCTAAACAAGAAAAAAAATGGAGGACGAAGAAAATAGTTGCGAGCCAAGTAACACATCGAAAAAAGCTGCCATTTTACAACACTAACTTGCAAATAATAACATTACGATTCTAAAATGGCGCTTTACCCGCCTAAACAAACTGTTTGGCCTTGCGCACGCAGCCTATTTACACTGCACACTTTTCACATTGCTGACACTTTCTCCTCAGGTGATCAACAGTCCAACTGTACATTTTCACATGCAGTAAAATCCAAAGAGATTGTTAGCTCTTCAGAATATGGATTGCTGCATATTAAATATAAATAGGTAAAGTATACTAATTTATTAATTCATATGAATTTATTAATTCACTGTACTAAATACATTTAATATTTTACACTGTACTTATATATCTGTCTTTGCGATGAGCGCAGAAGGTGATCGTTGCAAAGCAGGAAACTTGAAGTACACAAGGGGAGAGACTCGCAATGAGCGCCGAAGGTCCTCAAAGGAGCAAAAGCCTTAGATTGTGTGGCAAACAGCATTACCATGGCTTCAAATATTATTGCCGTCATTTTTGACGGGCAAGTTGCTAGTCTCAATATATCTGCCAAAGAGAAACCGCGTTTACTTTTATGTAAAGGTTTCATCTTGTATAACTCAAAAAGCAATATGGTTACTTTGTGATTAATACTGTTACTAGATCACAAATCACAATAGAAAACAGATACCAATTTAAAATGTCATAACGACAACTTTACTGAAAAAAATTATAAACTCACAACTTAAAAAGCCCAAAATAAATTGGCTGTATCAAAACCTCTCCAAGTCTATAATATCTTGGCACTCTAAATGGGAAAAAGATCCAAATCTTCAATAAGTTGAATTAGTGTGCGATAAATATATGCGTATATATCTAGGTGGTGTAGAAGGTCTATGATCCTCAAGGAGATGCCTCCTACCTGGAAATCTCCACTATTGGGCAGCCCCAAAGCTTACTATCGCCCTAGTATAGAGAGAGGACAGCTTGATACCAAAAAAAGTGTATAGATAAGTAAACAATAGTGACCATAAAAACATTTGGAAGTGTGTACATTTTAAGTAGTGTATAAGGCCTAGCTCCTCAAGGGGATACCTACCGATTTAGTGGACTCCACTAGCTAGCAGTCCCAAAGCAGACTAATAAGCCCAAGTGTAGAGAGGACAGCCTAGTTCCAAAAATGTAATACATATTACACAATTATGGTCACAGTAAAAAGTATTGTATACAATGTAACTCAATCATCATCACACTAGAAATCATGCAACAAGTGCACCGTAGAGCACCGTAAAAACATTGGCAATATCACATCTATTGTGTCACAGGTAGCTATGATACGCACAAATGCCGTCTATAGTTTCAATATGCACCAACTATAGGCTGTAATACCCAGCAGCAGCCAACACACCAGTGGTCAATTGCTGGTTATCCGTATGGGAACCTTAGAGTATGATGCCATCATTGCGGTCAACAGAACATGTACATAGTACCTGGATAGGGTAAAACTGTCACCTTGATGCACTTGAGGAGCCTTTGACAAAGCCCAAGTCATGATTTCTCAGATTACTTAATGTTATCCCCATGTTATCCTCATCAGCATAATTTTCCACTTCACTTGCTTCTAAGAGGTCAGAGTAATTTCTACTGGAACCACCATTTTATTCCTGATTACCCCCCTGCATGGTGCCATCTTGTATATCTGTGACCAACAACACTGTATTTTGTGAGCCAAGGCATCCCCCAAAGGGGAAGGGATTCACACCACCAGTGTCATGGTGTTAGAAGCAGCAGGCAGACATTGACAAATTCAATTTAGAAACAAAAAAAAAAAAAATCCTGTCAGTTTAGTGTTTTTGTAGGTTTAAACACACAGCACTGTCTGCTTCCTGCTTGTGACAGCATGACACTAGGAGTGTGGAGCCATCTACTTGCAAGTGTCCTCAGCTCACAAAATACAGAGCTGTAGGTCATGGGTGTGAAATATGGCAGCATGCAGGAGAGTACAGAGCAGAAAGTAGACTTTTCCAGAATCTGAGAAACTGTTATGGTGTGCTTCTTTTAAGTTAGTGGAGTGTAATTTTTATATGAAATCACACTGAATAAAATCAAATTAATTAAGCTTAAAATATGTGTATAAAAATATGTAACAAAATTGCCTAAAGAGATAGTTTAAAAGAGACAAAGAAAGTATAATTGTTAACATTTTAAAACACATTCTTTTCAATGCATGATAGAACATGTTTAAGTTTCATTCCACTTTAAATACACACAAGCACCTTTACACTTCATGCTTTTTTTCAGATAAGTATGCCTAAAGGTCTCCTTCTGGATCACAACCTTTTCGTGGTGAAGGGGCTTCGGTCACCCAAGATGGGCAGGTCATAGGAGAGAGGTCCGACAAATAATGGCTCACTGGAGAAGGAACTGGCAACCCATCCAGTATCTTTGAAAAGAAAACAATATGGATAAGCACAACCAGAAATACAGACAGATGTGCCTGGTGTGCTGCTGTCCATATGGTCACCAAGAGTTGGACAGGACTGAAGAACTGAACAACAAGAACATGCCTAAAGGTACAGTATATTCACCAAGGTAATAGTTTTCTCTATATTTACATAAATATATCCAACTAGCGAATTGCCCGTCAAAAAATTACGGCAATAGAATTTTAAGTCAAGGAATGGTGTTTGGCACAGACATTATTTTTTGTGATGGTCTGAGATGTTGGCGCTCATTGCGAGCCTCTTGGTTGTTGTATTTTTTTTATCAGAGGCCCTTTTGCTGTCATTGTAAGGTCGGCGCTGATCTGCTTTTTGCAAGGCTGTCCCCCGGTGTAATTTGTGTGCTATGAGCAGCGTTGGCGCTCGTTGTGAAGCGCGCAGTGAATGTCTTTTGCGTTTCTTGCGTTCGTTGCTAATTAAATAATTAGTAAATGAATAAACTAATATACTTTACCTATTTGTAATTAATATATGCAGCAAGCAATGTGCTGAAGAGCTAACAATCTGTTTTGATGTTCCTGCAGCATATAATGTAGGTTTGCACGGTTGTGGAGCTGAGGTGTAAGTGTCAGCAATGTGTGCAGTGTGTAGTGTAAATAGGCTGCGTGTGCGAGGGGAAGCCATTAGTGTAGCTGGGTACTTCCACATTCTGATTGTGTATGTGGTAGGCAGGTTTGTATGATTTAGCGTCCTTGCTAATGGTGTATGTTGTAGGTCGTAGAGGTTTTTGTAGTTCGTGCAGCCTTGGTTTCTTCGGCGGCCATTTTTTCTCTCGCTTAGGAGATTTTCGAGTGGCTAAACTTTGTAAATTTGACCGAATTCAAGGTTTAAGTTGTGTTGCAGAGGTCCTGGGTGTCCCCCCTTAGTGTGGGTAAGGTTTATATGTTATTTTTGTGTTTTTTTATGTTTTGCGCCGTGCGCGGGTTGTCAGTTAAGGTCATATTTTGGCAAGTCCGTAATGGATCCCGCGGGTCGTAATTTTTTTTTGTGCAAGTCCGCAATTTATTTTTTTCTAAGTCCCGCGGCTGGTAAATTTTTGTGTAAGTCCGTAGTCGTAGGGATGAGCTCATCTCCACGAGCGCAAGGAGCGCCTTTGGTGCTCCTTGCCAGCAACTGCGGCCCTCGCTTTACGAGGCCCGCAAGCGTTAGCAACAACCCGCATTGCTGACAATATGCGATTCCTGCGGTGTACAACAACATGGCTATGTTCTGAAGACTGTTATAGAAGATGGCACAAAGTCCAGAAAGGATCCCATGTTAAATGGTCTACAGAGAAAAATGAATTGATCTTTTTAGCCTCATTTGCATGTCACTATCCAGAACCCTTAGTGGCAGTGGGTATACTGTTGACTTATAAAATTCTTCTGACTTGCCTGAGACATGTAGGTGCATTCAGAATTTATTTTTTCTTTTCCTATAGAAAAATAAGAAGGTGCGCTGACTTGTTGAGAGAAAAACAACGAATCTTCTTAGAATAATATTACATTGCATGTGCTCATCAGCAAATCTCTCCTGTGCTCCTCCAGGGCATGCAACATTTTTGAAAAGACTCTCATGTGACCCCAAAAACTGTGAAATCACTGGAATACCAAGCAATGCACACAGTCTATATGCCATCATTGGGAATCTACAATAGGGGTCAACATTTTCAAGCAGATGCATTTTGTACTCACACGAAAAAAAAGAGAAGAAAACATCTGCTGATAAAAAGTCGGAGAACTTGGTTAGAGGTGTAAAGGACTTTAAGAATAATCATGATGTAGTCCGTGTCATTTTACATTGCTTCATCGCGTGTAACAGAATTAGCACCTAACACTTTAGTACTTACATTTCCAGCTGGACCAAAATACCCACCATCATCCAAATTGCTCTCTATAGAAGCACTTGCAGATGGCAAGTGAATTTCTCAGAACAGTTTATCAAGCTTGCTTTGAGCACACCATTTATGTCAGGGGGCCAAATAATTCATAGGTCTGTATATTACGAATGAAATAAATAAAAAAACAAAAACACTGCAGAGATTGTGGTTTATTCAATAAAGTGTACTTGTTCCAGTTCTGCCCTCCTGTCGCCTCTAATAAGAGTTTCTGTGAAGTAGAAATAGATAATGCAATTTGAACCAGCTTAGATAACTCTCTCTCTGTAGGGATTTTGCAGCCTGTGTTATCAAAGCGAAATATACAATTTGATGCTACATGAAAATAATGTGCACTCTGGTCTGTGTATTCTTCTGTGACGGAATCTTCCAAACAAAAAGGGGTACAGGAACAATATGTATTTAAACAGGGTCAAACATATGAATGGTTCTGGTCCATTGTTTGTACATTTTCACTCAACTTGGTGGTGAAGGTTTGAGATATTCCTCCCATGAGCTATTTATCCAGTCAGTCTTTAAAGACATTTCCTTAATGGATAACTCTCCAGCTGCTATTCAGTGGTGGCAAAAGAGTTCCATAACCCATAATACAGTATTCTGCCACATAATTGTGTGGTTGTTGTTTTATCGTTCAGCCGTGTCCAACTCTCCGTGACCTCATGGACCACAACACACTAGGAACATCTTTATGTCCATCGTCGTGCTGATCCGCTTGGTATTCATAGCAGATATACTGGAGTGGGTAGCCAGTCCCATCTCCAGTGGGCCACAGCATACAGCTCTTGGTATTCCTAGGTGGGCTCCCATCCAAGTACTGAACAGGCCCAACCCTGCATGACTTCAGGGTAGCGTCACATATTTGTTCCCTGACTAGAATCAAACCCAGATTGTAGAGGTGAAAGCACTGAATCCTAAATCACTGGACCACCACGAAGCCCCATTGGGTGGTTAAAATAGCACTATTATGTATGTATTTAAAGGATAAGTGCATTTTTTCCTACTAATTAAAAATAATAATCATCAACCTGTTTAACAAGCAATCAATTCAAAACATATATACATGTTTAACTTTTATTTGCAATTATATTTTACTGTGGGGTATTCTTTCTGCTACTTTCTCACAATGGGGGTGTCACTGTAAACTAATGAGTGGTCAGTCCTACTGAAAGCACTATTAGTTTTAGCTGCCAAATTCTCATTCGTCAGAAGTCTGCTTCCACGCCAGGACATTGATCAGCAGAAACCAAAGGGGTATAAGCCACTGGAGACAATTAAGTAAAAACAAGTAGAAGGGATCTTTATATATCACTATAAAGACAACAATGCCTTAAACCAGAGTTTCCAAATTGTGTGTCACGATACGTTAGTGTGTCGGCTGCAATGTGTAGGTGTGTCGCCCAAATGCAATTTATGTAAGTGTTCATATCTCTTATAAGGGGATAGTTTAACTTCCGGTTTGAATTACAGTGTCGTGAAATGATGCTGGTCTAAAAGGTTTGGGAAAGTACGGCCTTAAAACGGGGTAATCTCTTATCAAAAATTTTCATTTTTTAGTCTTATTAGCGAATGTAATAAATGTTGTAATTCAAAATATTTATTCTCCTCTAATAAAACTTGAAAGTGAAAAAAAGGAATACATTATTCGTTACTTTTTTATATTGTAAAAACATTTTGCCCGTTTTCAAGTGTATTTATTCAGAAGTGAATTATCTAATTATAGTGATAAATGAACCATCTTAGCGTTAATGACAAGTTGAGCTTTTAATTTGATGAAAATACTTGAGATTTAAAGCTCAAATGCTAAAATATGTTTTATCAATGAAATTATTTAAGTATCATTCACCGATGGTCTTTGAGCAAATTAATAAAATGCTGAAATTGAATGTGCTACTGCATAGCAACTTTGTGGATTGTAATTCACACTTAAAGGGTTAATACAGGATGCCACACACTCATCCATCTGTATTTAAAGTGACATGGAAGGTTTCTATATTTCACTAGGAATATAATATACAATAATACCCCGCAGTACGCTATCCAGCGCAGCGCTGTTTCGCTATAGTGCCGTTTCCAGGGCCAGACCCCGAACATCGATAAATTTCGCGATGCGGGCATTTAAAACACTGTTTATCGTGCTTTTTTTCGCCATAGTGCTGTTCAGAGCTATGACGATATAATGCCCCATTTAGCACTGTTTTCGCATTGTGCTCCTTCATGCAGGAACGCATATAACGGGGTATACCTGTACCTATATATCTCTCTTTACTTTCATGTACTTTATTTTATTTAGAAATGCTGCAAAGCTCTGTTTTTTGCTGCCTAAAATCTTACAAATAGTCCCTAGCTTGTCTTCCCCCTCTGCAGCTCATGAAGACAGCATGCTTCTAAGTACAAGTTGTGCAGTGTCTCATGGTAACCAATCAGTGGCTAATTCACAGTAGGTGTTTTCATGAGCTGCATGAGCTTCAGAGGGCAGAGCCAAACAGGTACAAAGTGTATGATTTTAGGCCTTTAAACACTTCCTAATAAAATAAGGTAGATACAAGTAAATAGATAAACAGGTATGTTATATTCTTCGTGAAATCCATAAAACTTTCATGTCCCTTTAACGGGCTTGCAATCTGTTATTTCTGGAAATCAATACGTTTTAATATATCACAAAATTATTTTATTGGTCAGATGCGCTCATTAGAGATACCATTGGAGACCCTCACTATTTCTACAGAGGGATAGTGCGTTTCATTTTGCCGGGCAGCTGGAGGTGACATATTTGGAAAGTTTTCTCAGAGAAATGTGCAATCATGATGAGTGGCAGAACACACATGTTATTAATGACCTCACTGTACATAGTGTATGCATGTGGTTGAGTTTGTGATCTGTGCATATTTATTACACGCCATGCTGAGGTAAAGTTAGGACAAGAGGGTGCTTTCTGTTTAAATGGCCCTCGAGCACTTCCTGGAATCCTGTATTATAATGAAAGCAGTTACATAGAAGGGCGATGGTTTACACTTATAAGACCGTAATACATAGCGATTAGTGTTCGCTGCAATATTCTGACATTTTGGTTCACACATCCCTGCGTTTTCTAATTGCTGTAATGTAGCTTTAAATCAAAACATTGGATCAGACAAAACCCATATCCCTAACACACCCCCTAACATTAACTCTATCCACTGAGCTTTCAAGAGAAACTATGGTCCCAAAGTATCTATCACGTATTTAAACAATCATATTTAGAAATATTACAACAAAACACACAAATTTCTTTAAATTTTTGAACACTGTTTTTGTGAAGAACTGGAAGGACTTTTTTTTTATATTGTTACATTTGAAAGAGGGTATATGATAATGTACCACTATGGGCTTTCTTTTTTTTTTTAAATAGATCTTTCACAGGAGAAAATAAATATTTAACGGATCTACAGCCCTATTAAATTGCCACAACGTGTAAAACCGTAGCCCATAACGTAGCCCGCAAGATTTACGGCTATTAAAATTTGCCCCGTAAAGCAGGCCGCTGCCGATCTGCGGGTTTGGAGTGAAAAAAGCATACAGGACGTAGAACTTCGCAGGCGCAAATCCTTTGCTCTGTCAAGCCGTAACTGCTACGTTACAATTTAGCTATTAAATTGCAACAAATTCACTTGCGCTCAACCCCATAACACACAAGTGGAGCCAAGAAGCCAAGGGGTACCAGAGAGGACCTGCAAGGGGGGAAAAGTCCAATCCGTAGCACTTTATATGCACATACACACACTATAGTTCTTTTAATAACAGTGAATGTGATGTTAGGTCTTAGAATTAATAGCACAACATTCTCAAGCTCGCAAATCGGACAAAAAAAACAACTTTATTTCAGGTTTGATTTCCGTGTTATATCGATCCCGGCAATCAATGTGTTAATACATATAATGGAACTAGCATTTAATAGAATATCATAATTACGGCTTTATTAATATTGCATCATATCTGGAATGTGGGTTCGATCGTAACTCGTAATTGAACTTTGAAATCCCACCTCCATTTTTCACTGACGTAATTCTGGCGATGTCGGTTTCCATTGGCTCCATCTAAACCTGTAACTACGGGTTTGACTAATTGATCATGTTCACGGCCGCACATCCAACGTGCGAAAAATAGTTTACGGGTTTGCCTCTCAAGCCCGGAACTTGCAGCATTTTTTTATTTAATAGCTCCGTAAATCTGCAAGATTTCCAGCCCTTGCGGGTCTCATGTTGCACTTACGGGCTTCAAATGTAAAAGGGTTGCTAGGGGATTGTCCCTGTCAGCCAATAATATAGATGTACAAATCATACTTGTCTGCCAACAAAATCTACAGATGCACATATGATCCGTGCACTACCTGTTAACTTTAATGAAGTTTAAAACAGGTTTTATTTATTTTTTAAATTCATGCAAAACACAGCATTTGTAATGTTTAAAGCATGATATTTTTTTTTTAAAAAAGAGTTGTGTTCCATGTCTCTTTAAGCCATTAAAGATCCCTTTCTGAGAGTAATGCGTGCTGGCAACTGACTGGAAACATGATGAGTCCCTGATAAAAGAATATATGGCCTTAATTGCCGATCTGTGCGTTATGCTGCACTTATAAGGACCACTGTAGTTTGGGAAAACTGCATATATTTGTAAAGTATGTAACTAACAATGCAGCTATGTAAGGCTCAAGCATTATTATGAGAAAATCTAAATTTAGGATACTCATGTGGATTTCATCTTGGACTGCTAGCCTACGTGTATTCTTCTGGCAGTTGCTCTACTATTTAGGTCTATTGTTAAGTGGCAGACTTTCAACTGAACAGAATATAGATTTTATCTTAATCCAAGGTTCCTCCCATTCATCTATGTGGTCTAATTCTGTTTGGAGCAAAAATAAATGTCTGCTGCCAAAATTGAATACAATAGTTAATGATTATTTATTGCCTGTATTTATTTCTCTTAAACTCCCTAAAACAGTTTGTACATTATCAAATCTGGTTCTTTATAAAAGTACACTATCCATATTATATAGAGTACTTTATAAAACACTATATGACATCTATTGTATACCTTTGTGGCAGTCCTTTATGGCAGTTTGGGGTGGCGGAGATATAGTACAGTAGTACATTTTTTACCTGTTTTGTCCTATGAAGGACTAGTCTGAGTGAAGTCAGTTGGAAAGTGTCCGGTGTTGATAAGTGGCAGAGAAAGATGACGTAAAGACAAGAGGATTTACAGAATACAACTAATGAGGAACCATCAAACCAAAGAAGTTATTTTTGTCCAGTTTTAGAAATTCACTTCCATCATTTTTTTGTGTGTCACCTCACCAACGGGTAAGCTATCACCTTAATGATTTCAACATTATGTCTTCATGATCTGCTGATACAGACAGAAAATGTTTAGACCAGTATTTCCGTATACTTGTAGGAAAATGGAAATTCCTCAATAACAATCAACTGATAACTATAATTTTGAATTCTAGAATATTTGGAACCTCCAATGTGTCGCTTTATTTTCAAGTTAGATTGTACAATTGCACAGTTTGTGTTTCTTATTATAAATAGAAACCCATTTTGTGAGAAAGAAGACAATTTCATGCCCATGGTGGGAAGAAGTAGAGGTCATTTAAGAGATGATAGAGGGTCAGTAACATTTGCTGGACCTCAGTCCTATAAAGTGTGGAAATCCAATCAGAACTTATTATGGATTTGTGTTATAGCATTTCTGTTTCAAAGAGGCATCACAGATATGACCTCCAGAACGCAGAGATAAATATATATTATTGTACCAGTGTTTCACAAGCAAGGCTATAACCTTTGTGGTTAGGTGAATGGTTCACTACGTACAAAATGCAATAGGAAATTGTATTAGCACCTGAGATATGACAGAGATATGTAAGAAATTCTAAATCCCAACAGCATACCAATAAATAATATGAAATATGTGTCTGTCTCATAATCAATGGGTCCCTTGTGTGGATAAGGGACCATAATTTAGCCAAGTTTCTCCACGGTAGTCTGAATATAGACAGGTTGCAGCTTCTCTCCAAGGCGGTATGAATGGCTCAGAGCTCCCAAGAGTGAAATCACACACAAGGCCAGAATACAGATTTTACAGGCGCAATCAAACATGCATGCAGGCCGATGCAAAGTGTCATTTGTTTAATTAAAGTTATTGAAAGTTATTCAGTATATAGCTACTCTGATTGTCCCCAATGTCCAGTTGTTAGGTCACAACAATGGGCTGGCCTTATGCGCTAAGGCAGAGATAACATTGCACACTGACCATGAGAACTAAAGATGGATAGAGAAAACAGATCAGTCTAAAAAACTCAGTGCTTCATAAATCCTCCTTGTACAACATGGTGTCAAGAGCTATTTTAAACAATATAAAATATAAAATGTAGTCATATGTATGGTAAGCCTAACTTGTTACATTTTCTGGCTTTAAATATACTTTTCATATATTCTGGGTAATTAAAATGTATTGCAGCATGGATTGAGATATTTCATAATGATAGAAGATTATACAATTTTATAGAGGCCCCATACTTTTACTCAAGCTTGATAAATATGTTTCGGTAAAAGTACCAACAGCCACATTAAATTCCCCTAACGTGTAAAAACGTAGCTCGTAATGTAGCCCGCAAGACTAACGGCTATTAAACTTGCCTTAAAACAAGCCCAATGACTATTTGCAGCGTAAGAGCGAGAAAACCCTACGGGACGTGAGAATTTGACTTGCGAGACCGCAAATCCTTTGATCTGTCAAGCCCATAAGCGCTATGTTCCAATCGTGCTATTAAATTCCATCAAAATCCCTGGGGTTTAACCCCGTAACTCGAAATTGGAGCCAAGAAGCCAACGAGTGCTAGAAAGGACCAGCAATGGGGGTAAAGTCCAATCCGTAGCACATATACACACACACACACACACACACACTACTGTACTGTTATTATAAGGGAAAGTGATGTTAGGTCTTAGAATTAATAGCACAACATTCTCAAGCCCGCAAATCAGAAAAATAAAATACTTTATTTCATGTTTATTTCCGTGTTATATTGATACATATACTGTAACTCGCATGTAATAGAATATCATATTTACAGCTTTATCAATATTGCATTATATCTGTAATGTGGCTCCGATCGGAACTTGTACCCTGTAAGACTTTGAAATCCCACCTCCATTTTTAAGTGACTTAATTCTGACGATCTCTGTTTCTTTTGACTCCATCTAAACCCGCAACTACGAGTTTGACTAATTGATCACGTTCACGGCCGCACATCTAATGAGCGACAAATGGTTTACGGTTTGCCTCTGAAGCCCGTCCTAATTTAATAGCTTAGTAAATCCTCAAAATGTCAAGCTTGCAGCTGTTGTGAGTCTCATGTTACACATAAAAGCTTGGCATTTAATGTGGCTACAAGTTTGCATTGGACACCATTATTCATTTTTGGCAAATACGTAGATATGACTTCATTAGACCTTTACCTGCTGGATAGGTGAGTAATAGATAATGATAAAATAAAATGTTGATTATCAATATCGCCTTAAATTGTCACTTTGCACACTATGGCCCTTTTTTAGTAGCCAGCAGTGGAGAAGACTTTCACAAGTCATTAATCAAGACTTTGTAGCCTTATCTAAGATTTGTTTGTCCTTTTTATACATTACCTATCTGCTGTCGATACTATATGTATGGAACTTAACTTACAATCATACAAGTTATTTTTAACAAAGATTTGGATTTATTGAAGCAAACAGGAGTCTTCATTTTCAAATCAGCAAAAGAAAAATTGAAGTTGGTAATTTCTTATACAGTGCATTGCAAAAGTATTCACCCCCCTTGACTTTTTACCTATTTTGTTACATTACAGCCTTAAGTCCAATGTTTTATTAATCTGAAATTTATGTGATGGATCAGAACACAATAGTCTAAGTTGGTGAAGTGAAATGAGAAAAATATATACATAAAACTATTTTTTAGAAATAGAAAACAGAAAATTGGCATGTGCGTATGTATTCACCCCCTTTGTTATGAAGCCCATAAAAAGCTCTGGTGCAACCAATTACCTTCCACCATCCAAACCATTCATAAAAAAAAAAAATGTTGCATTTGGCATGTTCTGTAAATTAAATGACGCAAATCCTCAAACAATCCATGTTAATTCCAGGTTGCGAGGCAACAAAACACAAAAAATGCCAAGGGGGGTGAATACTTTTGCAAGGCACTGTAAGTTGCTCTGAAAATGTTTTTTAGAGAACCACTGTAGATTGGGAAAAGCTTCAGATATTTGTGAAGTTTGTAACAAAATTTAATCAGCTGTGTAAACGGAGGACGAAAAATATTTTTTATTTAAAAATTGTTATTTTAGTAGTCGCTGATTGTGCCTTAATGATGCCATGTTTTTGTCTTCCACACTCCCTGCTGCCTTGAAAACTAATTTTTATTAACTATTCAAGAGTGAACGGAGGTGGGGGAGGGATTAAAGGGGTATTCGTTTTCTGACTGGTGGACTTAGATAAGATTTCAGCACATGGCACCACCTTTTAATAGGCATAGTAGAGAGAGCATGCAACTCTAATTGCAAGTCTTCCATGCCCTGCTTTGTAACTCCCTACCCCATTGCTTGAAAAGAAGTACAGTAGACTCTCAGTTAACCAGAACTCTCAAGCAACCAAATAAAAAAGACAGGACTCAACAAATGCCAGGAGCCAGGTTGCCATGCCACAAAATGCTTACAGGTACCTAGATTTCACCCACTGCACGTCTCTGCAATTCAGTTTTACCTGGAAGCAGACAAGCATGAGTGACTGGGCCAGGGAAGTGTTTTTGTATTACATTCAGCACCTCACCCTCCAGCTGAACATACCTGTGTGTAAGTGAGGAGTGAAAGCTGCTGCTGCTAGAACAGCCCTCACTGACAAATATACTTAGCAGAGCATCCCATGTGCAGCAGATATCTAGGCCTCTTTTATATGTAACTCTCAAGCAACCAGAAACTAAATGTATCCGGCATCTACCAATCCCTGTGTGTGCTGGATAACAGTAAGTCTATTGTATTATTATAAAGGTAGCATCCATACACTAGCAGAGTGTGTTTAAATTAAGATATACCTAGGACATAAAGATGTGAATATTGTTAGTTTGTTTTATACTTCATGTGAAGATTTTGCCAAACTACCGTGGTCCATTAATTTCAACGTCTGTCAACATATGTAGGCACCAATAATTAAGATATATAAAAATGCACTAATGACAGAATATTAAACAATAAAAGATAATGAGAAAAAAAAGAAACTTACCACCACCAAGAGTGTAGAAACCCAGGAGGTTCTCCTAATGTGATATTTTTCTCCCATCGTATCTGTTAAAAATACAGAAACTGTTAAATGAAACTGCAAAATAATTTACTAAAACTTCCACACAGTAAATTTGCTAATTCTATCAGCATGAATGTACTGAAGTTTCTTGTTATTTGTAAAGATAGCCTATCTTGGATTTAGCAACTGGCACAAATACTTTTGTCCGATGGGATTATTGTCTAGTGTAGACCTTGATCACAAATAGAGATGGTGTGTTTGCTGTCTACAGTATTTCCTAGCACTAAAAAGGAAAAAATAGCTGTTTCTAGTTGATGAAGAGCTATCACAATATCTTATCTCTCTCTAACTCCAATTCTCACAATTGTGGATATCAGAGTTTGGCAATGCTTTACATTTGTCATTGAATGATACAAGACCTTTGGCATTATTCCTCATGAAGCAAATCGAATGGCTGCAACCAACTCATCCAGAACTCTACACACCAGTCCTGTTCCAAATATGTTAAAACCAACGATTCCCAACATGGTATCCCAAGTAGGCCTGTTTGTTATAGTAATTTAAAGTTATTTTAGATACTACATATACATACATTTTGCTTTTTAACATCTCAATGGACCAAATAAATAACTATGTATGTATATGTATATATATATATATATATATATATATATATATATAAAACGATATTAATAAATATCCCCTAACACTGTGCTTACTATGTTAGTTAGATTCTGTATATTTTTATAAAATTGACACAGAGAGCATTTTGATGAAAGAAAAAGTGACTACCCAAGAACACAGCACTTTACAAAAACAAAACATTTGTTGCCAGGAAGATGAGTCTCGAAAAATGCAAACACTTGTGAAAGTGGATTATGTTATTGAGATATACCTCATAATACAACTAATTGGCTTGAAAAGTTACAAATTCACACAACCAGTTACAGTATAAAAGACAACAGCATTTCAAAATTGGCAAAAAAAGCAATTACCAGAATCACTGATTTTGCAGAATTTTGTAATAGTGTTACAGGAGAGCCCTATGAGCTCAGGAGGTTGTGAGTCATGCCTCCTAAAATGTTCCGGTTCCTAGCTTTTTGGCTAATCCATATCTATAGGCAGGCACCCTCATATGGCTCCAAAAAAATCTTAGCAATACAGGACTAAATTTGTTACAAAAGAGCTAGAAGTGTAAAAAAATATATATTTTACATGTGAATATGAGATTGAACAAATAACCATAAGGGTTGTGTACTGAATTCAAACCATATATAGGAGTAATACCATTTAGTCAAAGGAGAGAGAAAACCCGTATTTGTATTTGACACAGTTTGTAATTTAGAGAGAGTATAGTGGAGACTAACTACCACTGATTCATAACCACAGAATATATACAACACAGTCATCAATGTGTACCATGCTGCATATACCTCTATGAACATTAGTAAATCATATCTTCCACTGAATATATAAATACAGCATATGATGTTTAATATTTTATCTGCTATAACAGTTATTAAGATTTTGATCACTGTTCAATTTAAGCTAAATATAAATGTATTATTTTCCCTGAAATCATATTCCATGTATCCAGTAGCCTCTAGATTCAATGACCTGTAGATGAGGTGCCAACATATAGGCTTATTCTCATTGTAAAACTGCATCCATATTCCAAAGATAGCCTTATACTGCATAAGTGATATTCCAACTAGTTGGATGGGATTCTAGTCCATGATTCGGCCAACCATTTCCAACTTCCATTTGGGACCTATTCTTCTACCACTTAGTTTTCCTTAAATCCCTTTCACGGAAATCCAAAGCTTTAATAATAAAAAAAATCACAAAGAAAACAATATTTTTAATTCAGAAAAAACTTGTATACTCTTATCAAACTTTATAGGACTAAACCACTTCTAGAATTCAAACATATCATATAAAACAGTTTTAATCTAATAACCAATAGTACAGGAACTTAAGAACATATCCTTGGAAAAAAAAGGTTTGCTCAATGTGCAGAAGTAGACATGGAATAATGAAAAATCTATAGTCCTTTTAACACAGCATATTTAACCATTTGAACATATTTTTTCTGCTTAAAAACAACATTAATAATGTATGTTTAAACCTGCTTGAATCTCTCAATAAATGCACTGACCATACGCCATGTTATATCATGGACAGTGAATGATGACTCATACAGATTTATTATTGTTTCACAGGAACATACCCCACCGCCCAATCGTACATTCAGAGTATTTTATTCACCATCGGCACCTTTGTTTTAAAAATACTTTTAATGTATTCTCAGAAACAGCAATGGAAAAAAAACTATGTTTTCCATGTCTGTTTAAGCCATTTTGATTTCAATTACAAGTACAACATTTTCTTCAGGATTTTATATTACAAAAAAGTCTCCATGAGCATGTAAGACACCAAAGATGGCCACAAGCCCAGTTATCCACAAAACTTCAGATACGG
Organism: Discoglossus pictus; assembly: GCA_027410445.1. Lineage (NCBI taxonomy): Eukaryota > Metazoa > Chordata > Amphibia > Anura > Alytidae > Discoglossus > Discoglossus pictus. The sequence goes on from CM050163.1 coordinate 277,416,419, forward strand.
CTCCCGAGGTTTGGTAAAAGTCCTCCAAGCCTGCCTCAAATCTCTCCTGCTTCCCCATTCTATATTGCTTTTATTACAGGGATAATGGAGCCCTTATGTTAGCTAAAAGCAGGTAATCACGAAGGTAATGCAGTTGTCCTACTGCTGCCGCTCTGCTCTGGATCCCGTTGTGATCACAAGTGTTATGAGCAGGTAATGTTAGCTTGGAATGGCAGCACTCTGCTGGGTTTCACACCTATTACTTTCCTCATACAAAGTGGGAATTAGACCCTTCTGCCACATACTGCACTTAAATATTACAGGTAGCGCAGAGAGCTTGGCATAACAACGGAGAGAGAGAGCTTCAGCGTTATAATAATATCGTCTATTTTTATGGCTAAATAAATGTAGAACACTGCACTTCTGAGCAGCCACCTCAGGGATGGAATGCAAAACGGTACAGTGGTGCTGATCTACTCAACTGGACAGAAGTGGGTCTCCAGACTATTACTTATTTACTGTGCAAGTCAAAAGGCTCCCAGGAATGTGCATCCTTAAATTGACTCGGTCACCCGGTTTAAGAGCAAGAAAAACTGGCTATATGTTTTGTGATCCATTCCCGCCCCCCGAAAGTGAATCGATCCTGGGAAATTACATGTCAATCTAATATTACATATAAATAACAGCTTTGATGTGCTAATTAGGATTACAGTCTGCTTGTCTGTCTCTATAGTGGCCAAAAAACAAGAACCCCAATGTTATTGGCAGTTAGATCCATCCCTTATCGGGAGCCGCACAACCAATTCTATATATTTCAGAAATTATTAATGTAGATAAAAACTGAGAGCACAATGTATAAAAAGTTTGTATGTTCTATTGAATTAACCAACTTTTGGTTGGGGAGACGGAGTCCCTTTAAAGACTAGTTATTGACGTCTTGTATTTATTTTAATTCACAAGTTTCAAATCCTGTAGTGTTTAGCTGGAATTTTTACCGGAACTCCAAATCTGTTGAGACGTGAGATGCAGTTTGGTTTTTGCAACATGGTAGCACAAGGTAGACACAGGTAGAAAAATAAGAGCTCAGAGTCAAAACAATCAGCTCTTTACAACTCATCACAAGTTCCTTGCGTCAAAGCCTAAAATGTTCAACCTACCAAATATTGTACTCTTAGAGCAACTGAGACTTTTCCCAGACATTTCTCAGAAAATTAAGTTACTTTTAAAAGGCCTGAAACAAATTTAGTGGAACAAAATTGAAGATGAGGTCTATCAAAGTATTCTATAAAAAAGTGTTTGAATCGGGAACTGGACCTGATTTGCTAATTCCTCTCTTATGGAAATGTGTCTGAAAAACATTTAAATTGTTTATTGAATTTTTTATCAAAACCATAGATCTGCAAATGTTTAAAGCAGTAGCATTAAAACCACTTTAAAACATAGGAAAACAGTTGCAATGCATTAAAAAAATATTTATGACTTACAAAAAAAATAGTTTCCCTTAACAGGAAAAATATTGACAGGGCTGCTTCCAACCCCTAGTCTGATCACACTACACCAGCGGTTCTCAACAGGTATGGTGTGGGGTCCCTGATACCTTATCTGTCGGTCCTCAGGATGAGGAGAGCCTAATACTTTAATGGTTTTGGTTTGTATGGTCACAGTTCTAGACAACATTATAGAAGAACACATATGCAGTCCTGCTGTACTCTATTCAAATCTCTGCAGATCTAGATGAAATTCACGTGTGGATATATATCATCCTGTTAAAAATGTTCTGGATCTCACACCCAGTCCCTATGATGATTTACATGATACCAGCCTGTTCTGTGTCAAAAAAGGTTGAGAACCACTGTACTACTTGGTTAAAAATTCAGAAATGATAGCAGAGGTTGCAGAAAAACAAAGGAAATCCCAGGATGCCACCTCTCATTGGCTGCAGCTCTAACCACTGCTTGTAAGGGACAGAGGCAGCTGGGGGTTCTTAGTAGCTTGTGGTATTGTAACTTTCACACTTGTTAACAGTTTTCTGTACATTTTAAAGTAATTTTGTTGGCATGCGTGTCTACCCCTTTATCAATAAGGAAATATGGAAATTGAAGGAAACTAATTTTCCCTTAAATTGGAAGTTACATAGTTACATAGTTACATAGTAATTAAGGTTGAAAAAAGACTTTCAGTCCATCAAGTTCAACCTGTTAAGATCTCCTCTGATCTGCAATATGCGGATTAGTTATTAATTAAATTATTGATTAAATAATTATTAATAGTATAGTATTGGAGAATGAATAAAGAGTTAGTCCATCAAGTTCAACCTTTTTAGATCTCTATTGATCTTTTTAATTTGGACTATTTATTATTATTGTTAATTGTTAATTATTGTTAATTGATCCAGAGGAAGGCAAACATAAAAAAAACCCCATTGAAACTTTGCCAATTGTCTCATAAGGGGGAAAAAAAGCAAAATTCCTTCCTGACCCCAGAAACTGGCGATCAAATTTCTCCCTGGATCAATATTCCTTCGCTAGTTATCTAGGATAGCCTTGAATGCCCTCTTTATTCAGAAATATATCTAACCCCTTTTTGAAGTTGTCTATCGAATTCGCTGTCACCACCTCCTTTGGTAGAGAATTCCACAGTTTAACCACCCTAACTGTGAAGAACCCTTTTCTTTGTTTAAGGTGAAATCTTTTTTCCTCTAACCTCAACGGATGTCCTCTTGTCAGTTGAAAATCTCTTGCTACAAAAAGCTCACTTGACAAAGCCTTATATGGACCCTGGATGTATTTAAATAACGTAATCATATCTCCTCTTAGACGCCTTTTTTCTAGCGAAAATAAGTTTAATTTTGCTAGTCTTTCTTCATAACTTAGCCCCTCCATTCCCCTTATTAGTTTTGTAGCCCTTCTCTGTACTTTTTCCAGCTCTAAGATGTCTTTTTTGTGAGGTGGTGCCCAAAATTGTACTCCATATTCCAAATGAGGGCGTACTAGAGATTTGTATAGTGGCAGAATTATATCTTCTTCCCTGGCTTCTATACCCTTCCTAATACATGCTAATATTTTATTTGCCTTTGCAGCCGCTGCTTGGCTTTGAGCGCTGTTACCTAGGTGGTTGTCCACTAGTACTCCCAAATCCCTTTCAATATCTGATACCCCTAGATTTGCTCCATTAAGATTATAGATTGCTTGGCTATTTTTCCTTCCCAAATGCATAACCTTACATTTATTTGTATTAAATCTCATCTGCCATTTAGCCGCCCATTTCTCTAATTTATGCAAAACCTTTTGTAGGGAAAGTACATCATTATCTGATTTTATTACCTTGCACAACTTAGTGTCATCAGCAAAAATGGAGACACTACATTCGAGTCCTACTTCAATGTCATTAATAAATATGTTAAAAAGGAGAGGACCCAATACTGAGCCCTGAGGAACCCCACTTATCACATTAGACCAATCGGAGTATGTTCCATTTACAACAACCCTTTGCTTCCTGTCTTTTAGCCAGCTCTCGATCCATGAGCAGATATTTACTGCAATTCCTGTATCCCTTAGTTTGCTCACTAGTCTTCCATGTGGCACTGTATCAAATGCCTTTGAAAAATCTAAAAAGACTACATCCACTGAGTTGCCCTGATCCAAGTTCCTACTAACCTCCTCATAAAAACTAATTAGATTGGTCTGACACGACCTTTCCTTCATAAATCCATGTTGACTGCTACCTATGATCCTGTTCAAATAGACATATTCTTGTATTCTGTCCCTTATTAACCCTTCTAAAAGCTTCCCAACTACAGAAGTGAGGCTCACTGGTCTATAATTCCCCGGATTTGCTCTAGATCCCTTCTTAAATATAGGTATCACCTCTGCTTTTCTCCAGTCATCTGGTAGAGACCCTGTAGTGAGCGAGTCTTTAAAGATTAGATATAATGGTTTGGCTATTACAGAACCCAGCTCCCTCAGTACCCTTGGATGTATTCCATCAGGACCTGGGGCTTTATTAACATTTATTTTCTCCAACCTCTTTTGTATTTCTTCCTGCGTTAACCAATTATTTAGTGAAGGTAGTGTAGCCCCATTATGTTGCAGTGTCCCAACCACTGGTACCTCCCTTGTGTAAACCGAAGAAAAGAACCTATTTAGCTCATCTGCCTTTTCCTGGTCACTAATTATCAGATGGCCTGTGTCACATTGTAATGGTCCTATCGATTCCTTCCTGGCCTTCTTCCCATTAATATATTTATAAAATATTTTAGGGTTAGTCTTACTTTCCATTGCAACTGACTTCTCATTTTCTATTTTAGCCAGTCTAATAGCCCTTTTGCAAGCCTTGTTGATTTCCTTATAGTCACATAAGGATGCCTCTGTTCCCTCCTTCTTGTATAATTTAAATGCATACTTCTTTTTCCTCATCATGATCTTTAAGTCATTGTTAAGCCACATGGGATGTGATTTACTCCTATTTATTTTATTTCCACATGGTACATGCTGATGAGTATGTTTATTTAGTAAGGATTTGAATGTTGTCCATTTATTTTCAGTATTCTTCCCTGTAAGTTCTTTGTCCCAGTCTATATGTTGTATTGCTGCCCGTAGCCCATTAAAGTTAGCCCTTTTAAAATTTAGAGTTTTTGTTGGCCCCTTACAACTCTGTTTTTTGTATTCAATCTCAAATGAGACTGTGTTGTGATCACTGTTCCCCAAGGGTTCCCCTATTTTTACATTTGATATTATATCAATATTACTTGTGATGACTAAATCCAAGATGGCCCCATTTCTAGTAGGTTCTTGTATTACCTGGGCTAGATAATGATCCCTGAGTGTACTCAAGAACCTGCTCCCCTTAGCTGAGCTGCTGGTCTCGTTTATCCAGTTTATATCAGGGTAATTAAAGTCTCCCATTATTAGAACTTGCCCATGCTTAGCTGCATTTCCAATCTGTAACAATAATTGTATTTCCTCACTTTCAGCTATATTTGGGGGTTTATAGCATACTCCCACCAATATGCATTTAGAATTAGCTCCTCCACTATTTAGCTCAACCCACAAGGATTCAATGATGCCGTTAGTGCCAGCATAAATATCTTCTCTAACTATAGGCTTAAATTCAGGCTTAACATAAAGACAGATCCCTCCTCCTCTTTTACCATTGCCCCTATCTTTCCTAAATAGGTTATAACCATCCAGATTAACAGTCCAGTCATGAGATTCATCCCACCATGTTTCCGTAATGCCTATTAAGCCCCATTTTTCTTGTACTGCTAATATTTCTAGCTCATCCATTTTCCCAGGCAAACTTCTTGCGTTTGCAATCATACACTTTATGTTGCTATGGCTCTGCTGATGTGAAGTGCCTGCCACTGTATTTGAGGCCCCTATTAATATCTCCCTACTTTCTATTGTAACCCTCCCCCCTTCTCCTCCCCCATGGGTAAATAATTCATCCCTTTCCCTCTCTACCCTATTTACCCCAATACTTCTATATAGTCCCTCCCCCCCACCTACAAGTTTAAAAACTCCCCCAGCCGTTCTACCATCCTATTCCCTAGCACAAAAGCGCCCTCATCATTAAGGTGCAATCCATCCCTGCTATAGAGATTGTACCCAAGTGAGAAGTCAGCCCAGTGCTCTAAAAACCCAAAACCCTCTGCACTGCACCACTTTTTTAGCCACGCATTAACCTCCCTAAGCTCCTTCTGCCTCCCTGGGCTAGCACGTGGCACTGGTAGTATCTCAGAAAATACTACCTTGGAGGTCCTTGCTTTAAGCTTATTCCCTAATTCTCTAAAATCATTCTTTAGGACGCTCCATCTTCCACTAACTTTGTCATTGGTACCAATGTGTACCAAGACCGCCGGTTCATTACCAGCCCCTCCCAATAATTTATCCACCCGATCCACAACATGCCGAACCCGAGCACCCGGGAGACAGCAAACTGTTCGATTGCTGGGATCTGGGTGACAAATTACCCTGTCTACCTTCCTAATAATAGAGTCCCCTACCACCAAAACATGTCTGTTGCTCTGCCTATTCTGCCCTCCCTCTTCTCCAGTAGAGTTGTTCGCCCGGCTGTTAGAGGGAACAGCTCTATCTGGCATTGCCATTCCTGAATGGACATCGCCAACAGTTTCACTCAATCTGGCAAATCTGTTGGTGTTTGACAACTCAGAACTGGCCTGCCTCCTCCTGTTCCCCCTGCTTCCCCTTGTAACTGTAACCCAGCTACCTCCCTGGCCATCCTCCCTAGCCCCAGCTCCTCCCTCCATACTAGGCCCAGCTAAACTGTGCTCCGTGAGCACCAATTCCCTTTCCAGTGGAGCAATATCACTAAGTGCTGCAATTCTCCTCTCCAGATCTTCAATTTGAGCTTCCAAAGAGGCAACATGCTCACACCTGTCACAGAGGTATGGACCCTGGATCATATGTTCCAGTAGTGCATACATTTGACAGGATGTACACTGAATAAGGTTGCCACTGGACTGACTCATAATTATTATTATTGTCTACGAAATTTCAGTGGGAAAAATAAAGAATATAATATAATATATTTATATAAAGTTTTCCTCCTTTGCACTATAAATCTGCCCTCCCTTTTCTTTGAAGGCCCTCCTTTTATTTAAACTCCTAGGCTTTTACTAGAATTGCACTTGATACTGAAAATGTTCGCAAGCTCACAAGTTCCCCTTCTCCGGTTTCTATTAACTTCTGCCTTCTCGCCTGGGCACAATTAGTGCACTCTGCAATTTATCAGCCTTTACTTGTAAGGTAAATCCCCTTGTAAACAGGCCCCAAACCAGCTCACAAACCTTTTATACAAGTTTAACAGTCAAGCCACACCCCTCTCACCTGGGCACAATTAGTGCACTCTGCAGTTTATTAGCCTTTACTTTTTAAGGTAAATCCACTTGTAAACAGGCCCCAAACCAGCTCACAAACCTTTTATACAAGTTTAACAGTCAAGCCACACCCCTCTCACCTGGGCACAATTAGTGCACTCTGCAGTTTATTAGCCTTTACTTTTTAAGGTAAATCCACTTGTAAACAGACCCCAAACCAGCTCACAAACCTTTTATACAAGTTTAACAGTCAAGCCACACCCCTCTCACCTGGGCACAATTAGTGCACTCTGCAGTTTATTAGCCTTTACTTTTTAAGGTAAATCCACTTGTAAACAGACCCCAAACCAGCTCACAAACCTTTTATACAAGTTTAACAGTCAAGCCACACCCCTCTCACCTGGGCACAATTAGTGCACTCTGCAGTTTATTAGCCTTTACTTTTTAAGGTAAATCCACTTGTAAACAGACCCCAAACCAGCTCACAAACCTTTTATACAAGTTTAACAGTCAAGCCACACCCCTCTCACCTGGGCACAATTAGTGCACTCTGCAGTTTCTCAGCCTTTACTTTTTAAGGTAAATCCACTTGTAAAAACATCTAAACCTTGCTGTTATATGCAAGAGTGCACTTATTTAGAAATAACAGTGCAACAGTTTAAGCACTTCGCTTAAAGGAATATGTAAGTGAGCTGGATTATGAATACGGTACATCTGATAGAGAAGAATTGATAGTGTCTGAAAACAATTTTTGCATGAAAATATACCAAAATAAACATTAATTAGCTTACATTGAAGTTCGCAAAATGTTTTATGTTTTTTGGAATTTGCATGTGATCGTGTACACCCCTAGAAAATCCCACCTGAATTAGCATAACATTCAAATTCAGAATCAGGATAATACATTGCATCATTCTTCACCTCAGTGGCTTCTGGCATGTGCTCAGTACAATAACTGCAACAGTTACTTCCTGTGCTCTGTACCAGAAAGTTCAAAATATGTACCCTGCTGTATTTCCTGTGTGTACCCGGCTTATGTAAGTGTCCTGTGGGTGTGGACAGCTGGATTTGTCTTTTGTAAACTGAACTATATAACACATGTTTTCATACACTACTAATTCTCCTCTATCAGATGCATTCATAACCAAGCTCACTTGAATATACCTTTAAATTGCTTCAAGAAATCTATACGCTACGATATGAGAATTGTTGAAGAACACAGAAAAAATAATGTAACTGCCAGTTTAGAACTGAGCTGTAATTTGATTAGCTCTTAAACTGGCTCTTTGACCAAGTCACGCTGCACAATCCAGAACTCTAAAATTTGGTGGCAGCCACTCTACTACTACATAGATAGTAAAACCTCTATATGTATTCTTTAATATAAAAAACTTATGTTTAGATGGAATTAACAATATAAAAATATTAGCTCAATTCACTTCAAGCCCTGAGACTGCCAGGTAGGTTCAACTACTTTCCAGACACCAAATCTGACCTGCCCATAAACACCCTGTTTTATGATGGCTAAAGCGGGGACTGTACTTAATTCTAAAATATATGTATTTTTTGGCAATGTTGGTCACCAGCTGTGATATAATAACTTTGTGGAAGGATAGCCAGATCTATCTGTTGCCAGTGAAACTATTGGCATCTAGGACCTACAAGTAATGCAAACAGTAATTAGCCTAGAAAAGGCAAAATCTTTGCCTTTAGCAATTTACAAAGACTGATTTCTGCTATAATAATTGCAATTATGAGATAAGGGCTGGTGTTGAGGAATGGAGTTAAACACATACATGGAAGGATTGAAAGAGAGGTGCAAGGACTGAAGCCAGTGTTTGGAAGGCGAGATGGGCAAAGATGTAGTATATAAATCGGTGATTAACATAGACAATATATGGATAATCTAATTTATTATTTATATTTGTATGATGAACATCTGAAGAATCTAGTGTTGTGTTCGCACTGTACAGGTATAACATGTACTTCTCAGGCTCAGTGGCTGACCACGCCGAGTCCTGGCGACCCTGGAGGAATAGTTTTATTGTCAGAACAGTCGTAAAAATATACTTTCCAAAGGATCAGAAGGTTTTATCACCACTTGTTTGACTCATAAAACTGAGCAATTCACAGTGATCTGACCTTCATCATTCAACAAGGCACTTGCAGGCAGGAGGTTAGCTGTAGGTAAGACGTCTTATAGGGAGGCTGAAGAGGCAGCATCCCGCCAGGCTTACTCTAAGTAGAATGTGCAACACAGGGAGCTAGTAATGCTATGGACATATCACCCACACTTGTGTTCAATCCTTAGGACCAAGGGCTATATTCACCAAGATGAGAACTTTCTTATTGGGAATAATCCAAGAAGCTTTGCTTTCAATTTGGAGAAATCTCAATAAGATAATGATTTAGGTCTACAAAGTGCAGTTTATAAATCATTATCCAATAGGATTTTTTGATAAAGGCTATACACAATTTTGAGAGATCAGATACAGCTGTACTGTTCAAATGCATAGATTAGTACACAAGTGCAGTATTTTTATAGAGAAAATGTGCTTTGTGAAACACTCCTCATTAAATTGACCTAACAATCCATTTTGCGAACATTTTTGCAAACAAACAGATTTCTAGCTATATTTTATACTAGAGTCAGTATAAGATTTTTTTTTGTAAGGGAACCCAGCATAAATATTCGAGAAACAGATTTGATGGCAGATTAGAAATAAAACGATCCATCTAATTATATCTACTTAAAAGTTTGGTTTAATTAAGTCTCAAGATGGTCTTATGCCTATACCTAACAAGCTTAAAGGTATATGCAAGTGAGCTGGGTTATTAATGCATCCGATAGTGGAAAATGTATAGTGTCTTAATAAAATTGTTTGCATGAAAAAATTCCAATGTAAACCGTTAAACCGTTACCCTGAAGTTTGCTGAACTTCTTGCATTTGCAAAGAGTTTTCTGTCAATGTTGACACCCCCTGAAATTTCCAGGGAATATTAGCATACATTATACATTGTATCATTTTGGCCTGGGGATTGTACAGACATGCTCAGTTATTACCTGAAGTCTGCCCTTCTGTGGGAAGTCACATGATTTCAGACACTTTCCTTTCGCCAATCAGCAGCTTTTATATCGGGTACATTTTTTTTATGACGTACCCGATATGCGCAGTGCCATTGCTGGGGGGTCTACATCATCCCCAGCACATTTTTTTTTTTTTTTTTTTGCAAAAATGTTTTGCATTTTTTCATGCAAACCTTTTTGCTAGGTGGGTTATGATGCATTCTACAGGATGCATTCATAACCCACCTCACTTTCATATACCTTTAAGTCACTTAACTGTGCTTCACACATTACCCCTAAATAAGTATATATCCTATATATGTGATATTTTGCCAACATTATTTCAGCTGCAGCAAATATATTTCACAAATGACATGTCCAATTAACCTTGTGCTCCTTATAAAATGTAAACATAGCATTGGATGGTAATCTTATTTCAAGGGACATTACTACTTCCATACAAACGTAGGGTCTTAGATAAATGCTTTTGATAAGTCTATTGTCTTCCTCATTTTTCCAAATGCCACCTCAACATGTCCAACTGCCCCTGCACCAGCTTCTAGTAGAGCTTTGTAACACATTTTCACAGTATCCTCCAAAAACTATCACATCCTGTTTTCTAACAAAAGGGATACAGTTTTTAGATTTCATTTTCAGTTATCCACGACAACAACACCTGGCCACTGGGACGACTCTATCCTATGGGCTAAGGCACCAATGGCCACCCAACTTACTTGGGGTGCCATCAATGGCTTAACATTTTGCACAGAACTTACTCCTTAGATCAAAACTGAATGCCCTGTACTATAGTATCCATATATGCATTGCAAAAGCTTTTATTTTTTATAGCCTTTGACCGGTATTTCATTGTATTTGGTTTCAATCAGTTGACTCTGAATTACCGTTATTTATTTGATATGGTAATAAATTCATAGGAATCTCTATACAAGCAGTTATGGAACATATAGATATGTTTTATTATAAGTACATAATAATATTTTAGTATACAGTAATATACATGTATAATACATATATGGAGGTCCACATCCAGGGAATCAAACAGGATTGAACAGGCCCTGACTGGTCATACAAAAGGGCTGCATTTCATTATTTTACTGAGTGGAAGAAAATCAGCTTAAAAAAAAAAAATCTAAAAAAGAAAAAAAATGAATGAAGCAATTAGCACTAATAACATTGCTGACATATACATAATTTATTATGTATTTAAGTCACAATTGTTAATGTACTGTAACAAATAAGATCTGCTGTTTAATAGTAAACTGTGAATCAATGCCTCTGCTATACAGTTTCCAGGAATCAAACTACTTTCTGAAGCTCTAATTTCATATAATATTATTAAAGAACAGGTAAATGCCAATATTGTTAGGAAATACTAAATACTTTAGGTGAATAAAAAGGTAAGCTCTGAATATTATAGACTGCCAAGGAACGAATAGGGTTTTACAGCAGGCAAAGGGCTGATTATTCCCATTGTTCCACTGCTTTATAGAAAAGAGGTGGCCTATATTAAAGCACAACTATAAAGCTTATATGTTTGTTTGCTGTTAACAGACTATTAAAAACAGTATGCCATTTAAAATAAATATACGGTAAGTATTTTTTCCGTAAGCAGAGCTGCTCATCTTTTCCTACCTGTGTCTATCAGTGGGCAGGCCGGCCGGCCGGCTCTGTGGGCTGAACTAACAGAGTTTTGAGGCGGATTGGGCTGATGTCAATGGCTGTGACCAATGACATCATTAGCTCTGCCACACTGCCTACACAGATGTAACAGCTCTATTGTAACCTGCTTGGAGCTGACACAGAGCAGGCCACACAGGTAAGAGGAAATATGCAACTCTGCTTGAGTAGAACACTGACAGTTTAAAACAAAAGAAAACATTTTAAACCATGTTAAAACTGCATACAGTTTTTAATAGCCTATTGCAAGCAAACATACATACAAGCTTTATTGTAAATGCAGTATAACAATCCTTATGAGGACAAAGAGAATAAGACGTTTCTATTGTGAAATTTGAAAGAAAACAAAATTGCATTTTGCTTGCAAAATTAAAAGAAAATGTGTCTGAACTTTTTGTAACTTTTTGTGCATCTTTGTAAACAGAGCATACTGTGATATGTAGTTCTTATTGGCAAATATGACATATACAGCTATATTCATGCATGTTATATGGTAACATTCAGAACAGTTTATGTTTCTAGAAAACCTTTTTTAGCAAAAATAAAACAAACAAGTGAATCATTATCAAACACCTCAGGTGCAACAAAGGAAAAAAATAAGGAATTTGACTTGTGGCTCTGTAATTTATGTGAACACATTTTCTCTCTTTAAAGAAACAACAATAAAAAAAACACACTGTTAACTGGCTAACCACACTGTGTAATGCTGCTGGATTATTTAATGTAAAAAAAAAAAAAAAAAAAAAGTTTATGTATTGAGATATGCAGCTGACAAGAAAAGTCTGACATGAATATGTTCATACCAATATGCTTCATTAAAGTGACCTCTCTATTGATATAGATAAGCTAGCTTGTGTACTTTTAATAAAATTAATGACAAAGGGTTAAATGCCCAGTACCTTTCCAAATCCACTGGCTGAGACTTTATCTGCTGGTCCTCAGGGACAAAGAGAAGTAAAGTCTAAAACTTTAAACATATCACTGCCATTAGTTATCGTTATACATAGATTGAGGAGTTAGCCCCAAATATATCACCTTATAAAAATGTTTGTAGATCTCAAAGTGAGTCCCCAAACACATCTGAAGGTTTGAGCCGTTCCCTAGATCAGCTGTAGGAGCATCTTTTACGGCGCTCACAGTTTGATTCCTAAAGATATATATGCCCCACAATGCATTGTATATCACTGTGCAAGGCATTGTGGGATGAGTCATTGTGAGCCAAATGAATGAATGACAGCGCTGCTTCTCAAGAGGTTTACAGCAGTCGCGTCCTGTCAGCTGTACAAGTCCCCAGGAACTTAACAATAAACATAGAGAAACTGAATCTGTCCATAGTACAGATCCACTTGGCTCACCTAGACCAGTCATTTTCTATGTCATTTAACACCTCGGATACTCAAATGGTTTCTTATATTATAGACCAGCCTCCAGTGCTTAAAATATTAAAATGCCTGGTATGAGTAAATAGAAATGGGATATTATATATACGGTATATACATATACACATATACATATACACTCATTCAATGAGGAGGCCATAACTCGATCTGAGTAGGACGTATGTCTGTGGGCCTGCTGCAAGTCCCGGCCAGATAGCGCATATCGCAACCCATGGTATCGAAAGTGACATTTGCGGGCTTTAACATGATCGCATGCAAGGCCATAACTCCCTGTTACAAAAAGCCAATGGAATGTGAGTCCGATCGTGACTCATGGTTCAAGCCCGTAGGACTTTGAAATTCGACTTCAATTTTTCATTGATGTCCTACGGGCTTGAATTATGAGTTACGATCGGACCCACATTCCAGATAGAATGCAATATTGATAAAGTCGTACATATAATATACTATTAAATGCAAGTTCCATTATATGTATTACCACATTGATTGCCAGGATCGATATAACACGGAAATGAAACATGAACTAAAGTATTGTTGTGCCGGTTTGCGGGCTTAAGAATGTTGGCTATTAATTCTAAGACCTAACATCACTTTCCCTTTTAATAAAAGTACAGTAGAGTGTTTATATATGCATTTACAGTGCTCCGTACAGGTCATTAAGCCCTTGCGAGTCCTCCTTGGTACCAGTAACTTGTGGTTAGATTTTTGCAATTTGCGGGCTTGACGGAGTAGTTGGGGGGGGGGGAGGGGGAATTGGAGCAATTGAATAGCGGTCTGTGATTTTAGCCTTGCGAAAGAACAAAAAAAGGTATGGAGGGCATTAACTTGCAATTTAAAAAAAACGCCATGAATCGCAGCTCTGAGCCCGCAATAACTTGCCAATTGAATAGCAAATTAAGCTATGGGCTCCATTTCCGAGACCGGATCTTCCGAATGGATCAATTGAATGAGGCTCATAAATTTCAACTGTGATCCTAAGTAAAAAACTGAAGAACATTTCATCTGGTGCTCATTTTCAATCAAATATTTAGGAGTAAATGTAACAGGAAAATGGTCCCAACTTTACTAAGCTAATTTTCTTGTTTGCATAAAATAGTTATAAATGATCTGAATATGTGGTCCCAATACCAGATCTCTTGGTCGGGGAATTAACGGTGTAAAAATGAACACTCACACAAGACTATTGTCCCTGTACTGAACTCTACTTATAATCAATTAGAGAACTGGATGGTAAGCACCCCAAATTCCTGATTTTTTTAATTATCTGGCAGACCCAAAGCCTGAGAATAAAAAACTCCACTATGTATATAAATCTGGGGGGGAAGGGGGGGGGGAATACATTTACGGTGGGAATACATTCAGAGTCACCCGCTGAACTCATGATCTCAAGATTACATCACTGGCTTATGCAAGACAGTCTCAAAAACTTTATATCCTGATTTCCTGGTTCACGAAGATGTGCTGCCTTCAACTGCTAACAAGGTTTCTTTTTGGGATTTATATAATCACTTTAATACCCAGTCACAGAGACATATGTACAAATACATTGCCTTATTGAAGAGGAATCTTGCCCAGATTGGGAACCTTAATCTTGGTCTGAAGTTTGGCTGAATGTGACTAGGAGATCACTGAACTATAGTCTATTAGACATTTGTACCAATATTTTACACTGTGCATACCTGACCCCAACCAAACTCCTTGTCATTAGTGTAGAGATCAGAAGGATAGAGAAACCCATATTCTTATATTTGGCATTGTCAAAAGTGAAAGGGCTTTGGGCACACATTATCAATCTTGCGTCCTCACGTTTGGGTAGCCCAATTCAACTCAATCTGGAATAATGCCTCCAGAATTTTATCTCCCATATCTTTCTCATGCAGCCAATCTCCTCATGCTGGCTGATAAGAATCATACTGCAAAGCGGTGGAACTTCGCCACCTTATCCTTCACCTAGGTTATTTCTAAATAAACATTATTATGTTAAATAAACATATAACTCATGTGTTTAACAATGCCACTAAGGTCCCTGCAAGACCTCGATGACATATAGCTTACAGTTAGATGCCATGGAGGTCCATGTAGAATGCCCGGGTCCCAGGTTCATAAAGGGGTATGATCGGCAGTGGTGTCACAAACACTCTGCCAATTTAATTAGATTATTAATCCCTTCCCTGCGATAGATAGATAGATAGATAGATAGATAGATAGATGGGGTGGGGATGTGTGTAGGGCTATGTAGCGTTAGTGTAGCACTGTTATGGAGACTACTGAGCATCAGACTCTCCTGTAGCAGGCAGCATGCACACGTAAGAGCAAGAAAACAGGCTTGATCCGTGTTCCATAAATTATGTAGAGGTTTGAGGAGGGCTGGATTAGAATACCTCTGTAGCTTAGGGGGAAAAAAGCCCCCACAATTACGTGAAAGATTGAAATGGGGCCCTATTTTATTCCATGGGATCACATTTTTAAAGTTGGAGAGATCTATTCACACCGTAGTAAACATTCACCAGAGAAAACCATAATAAAAATTATTCTGACCAACAAGAAAGCTCTGACCTTAGTGAATACATATTTTTACAATACTAAACATTTTCGAGATCGAGGTGTAAAATAGAATGACAGGTATGTCAGCTTCACAAAGGATTTAGTGAATCTCAGTGCATTTAAACACACAATAAACATTCAATTTATGTAACCTCCTTCACATCTTGCGCATTGACATCTGCGGGTGCCAGCAGGTTGCCTGCCATTTCTAAGCCGAATACATAAATATATGTAGATCTAAGACTTTTAACCAAAGATTATTTGAAATCTAATAAAGAACCGGATGGAAATATTTTTTGTCCTATTGTTGTGCATAAATATACAGAATTTATCAGCTCCTTGTAAATGTCATTTTATTTGTCCCAAGCCATTAAATGTCATTCACTGCTTTATTTATCTGTAATGAATTGGTGTTAGTTTCCCCATATTTTAGGCACACAACTAAAATATCAAGACATCACTAGTGAATCCGATCTATATTAAGGGATGAAAATAGACTTTGCTAAGGAAAATGCTTCTAAATAGAAGTACAATGTGGTTAGGTCATTGTAAAGACGATGAAACTCTAACCACAACATTTATAGAAGAAGTAAACACTCTGTTTTATATGGGACAATTTTAATTTTGAGAGTGATAGCACAAAAAAATGAAAGTCTATCCTAGGCTTCAATATATCTGAAAATAAATTCTGATCTGATTTTCTATATATCAGTTTGTGTTTCCATTTTTTTAAATATTTAATACATATCATTTATGTGGATTATTTTAATTATCCTTCACTATTTTGACACAGTTTATTATTGCATTGCAAAGCTCAAGCCCAAAGATGGTGATAATAAAAAGCTCCCCCCCCCCCCCTCAATTACTTTTTTTGATAAAAGGGCCAGTTAATTCAGCACAATTTGGATAATATCACTGTAAATACCTCCTAAAAGCATGTTAAAATAATTTTTGAAATTCTGAAATGTGTACTTTCACTGAGGTATCCAATAACTTAAAACTGTGTTTACACGAGTCACTGACTGCCCTCTGCCAGACCTGCAGCTCGGTCTGTAGTAAGGTAAAAAACAAAAAGGTTAACCTTTAAAAAGGGATATGAAAGTTTCATGGATTAACACATTTCTGCACTCTATAGGCAAAAAGCAGCTTATGTGTATGCAGCAGATCTCATAAAACCTTTTAATTTTGTATTAATATCTAAAAATCCCTCTAATGATTATGTTGACACCTCCAGGGGGTGTCTACACAGGCATCTGACCCCCCCCCCCCCTAATCCACATGCAGCATCAGAGGAGCAATATTAACACACTATTTATCTACGGTTGCTTGCTCAGCCAATCTCCTTGTAGCTTCCTGTCTGTATTTCCGCAGCAATACATAGCACATATCAGTGATGCACTACATATTCCAGGCTGCTTTGCACCACAAACAGAAATCCAGAATTAATTCACAAGTTTCAGCTAACATGATTGGCCAAAACAAATAATTTTAAATTTGATGCTAATTTAGCCTGGGTTTGGAGGGTGTTAACCCTGATTTCCAACTGTCAGAAATTACAAGAGATTTTGCGGACTTCTATGTAAGTATATACATGTTTATTTTGGAACCACCTAAACAGGTCAGTTATAACTTTTTAGTGTAGTCCTGAGTGCAGGGAAAACTGCTATCTATCCCTCGCTTCTTAACGTGGCTCGGCTGTCTGTTATTACTCATGTAACAGTCAGTAGGCAGGATAGACTCTGTTATGTAAACAGACTTTACTATGTAAAAAGAGACGAAAGCTGGATAATGATGTGTTTAGGTCTAGGCCCATAAGGCAGCACATTTTCAGTGGGCAGCAGGCTGCCTGTAGATGCCACTGAAGTACCATAGAAAAGGAGCTGCTCAGGCACAGCAATAGCTGTTTGCAGTGACATTTCTGTTTACGTGTACAACACTTTCTGCTATACATAAATATATATAATACTATGGATTTGGGATATAGCAAGGGCATAGGAGGAGTAACGGAGGCATGGGGGTGCTTAGGTAAGATTGGGCCAAGCGAAGCAAGATTGGGCCAAGCGCAGCATGAAAGCAAAATACGCCCATGCACTACAGTGACCCTTTAAATAAAGGCTGCATTTCTATTACAGTAAGCATAACATCTACGTTGACAAACTGCATAACTCCTTTTTTTTCTAGGTGAGGTCGGAATTAATCAGTTCTTTCCACACAGAAGTTTCTTTCCTTTGGTTTGCAATATTGGAAGACAAATCCGATTTAGTGACTGCCAAACTGGAGCTGTCATCTGACCCGGAGTCTGAAGTGGGTAATTATATCTACACCATCCATGTTGTTCTTATGAATTGGTTTAAAAGAGGGCAGTCCACAGGACCATATGATTAATTACATTTTTAGACTTTCTAAATAGACAGTATCTATTACATTTACATTGGAATGAATGTTTAACTGAAGGTAAAGGTGATGGTCTGGCCAAGCATGTCACCAGACCTAAACCCTATTGAGCATCTGTGGGGCATCCTCAAACGGAAGATGGGGGAGTGCAAGGTCTCTAACATCCACCAGCTCCGGGATGTCATCATGGATGAGTGGAAGAGGACTTCAGTGGCAACCTGTGAAGCTCTGGTGAACTCTATGCCCATGAGGGTTAAGGCAGTGCTGGAAAATAATGGTGGCCACACAAAATATTGACACTTTGGGCCCAATTTGGATTTTTCCACTTAGGGGTGTACTCACGTTTGTTGCCAACGGTTTGGACATTAATGCCTGAGTGTTGAGTTATTTTGAGGGGACAGCAAATGTACACTGTTATGCAGGCTGTACACTTACTACTTTACATTGTAGCAGAGTGCCATTTCTTCAGTGTTGTCACATGAAAAAATATAATAAAATATTTACACAAATGTGAGGGGTTTACTCACTTTTGTGAGATACTGTATATATTATTGTATATTATTACAAGATCTTGAGCAGTAGCTGTATTAAAGAACACATGCTGTGGTTTCACGGAGTTACAAAGGGAAGTGAATAGCAATGTACACTATTGCTTACTTTTTATGTCCGTGCATATATGAACATATCATATATTATATGCCATCTATATACAGTGCAGCTAGTGTAGATATATGGGCTTATATGCCGATATGCTTGAGCAAAGCTAAATTATTTGCTTGCAATGCCCTGTACAGCATCCTACCCTGATAAGTTTGTTTTTGAACTAATAGCTCAGCAGGTAAATCTGACTCATAATTTTAGTATTGATTTCAATTTAACCTTTTTGTTGAACCTGTAATTAATAAAAAGCCAAATCACTACTGCATGCACCTCAGAGCTACTGCTGGTGCCAAGCACCAGGGCCCACTACAGGGTAGGTAGGGGCCCATTGCTACCAGTAGCAGCCTGGGGTAAAGGGGGAATTTATTAGGAGATGCAATTATTTTTTATAGAATGATGATATATTAGCTCTTTTATTGACATCACCTTTCAGATGGAGGGTCTCCAAATTATTTGGTACCGGGGTCTGCCAATCACTAGCTCAACCACTGCCCTTTGGTTATATTAGTCTGATGAAGAGCTGTGCAATGCATTGCTTTGAAGCAAAAAAACAATGATTTATTTAGTTATAAAAGTAGTTCAGAAGTGTCCAGTGGTGTACAGCCTACAGATATCTTATTCCTATGTAGGAGGACATGAACAAATAAAATGGATACAGAACTTTATTTACATAATATAAAAAAGGTGACTACGTCGCAAACTGCCACAGATTCCCAGGTTAAAATCAGAAACAAATATTTACATGGTATCCAATACCACATCCAAATTATCACTATGTTCCTATTGTACCAGAAAAGGACTTAGAAAAAAATAATAACTTGGTTTTTGATGGACATTAACCATCACAACTAAGTCAACATTGAATGAGAGACAGATAATAGGGAAACTCACTCTAACCAGCCATGTGTCCCTACCAGGACCTCCTATATCAGGGGCCACTATCTGCCCCACAATTTGGCTAGGGTTCCTATAAGATTACTCAAATTGGGAAGACAATAAAGTGGCCAGTGAAATCTTAATCCTAGATGCCTGAAAAAAGTGGCTACTAAAATATTAAAAAAACAAACATGCATATTACTAAAAACAAAGGTTTTAAGTCTCAGAAAACAACCCCTACTGGGGCCTATTCAAAACTGGCCAAGTAATCAGGGGTAATAAAATTAGACCCTTCTTTACTAGGCTTGATTATTATGCCACAGATGGGTGTCAGTCATAGATATATGATACCTTCTAGGAGGAAATCGCTGATTCTTTTAAATAACACATGTGCACATATTATTTCCATGAAGTGCAGCCTCAATAAAAGCAGGAGGGTGTCACATTCAACAGGTCAATTTGAATTTTATATTTACTTCAATACAAATGTTCTGATATGGTATTCTACCTATATGAACATTATTTCATATACTTTATTTTGGGATACAGCCAATTATTTATCATTCTGATTTTATAAAGCAGTTGTGTTCTATATACTAGAGGGGTGCTATACATTAGTACACCCTACACAGTGGGCTATTATATTAAATTGAGACCTAGATCACTACTGACAAGAGAGCTTCCCAAACTCTCTTACCCTACAGAGATATCTTCCCACTTGTTAATGTTTAGCCGTTCAGTCGTGTCCGATTCTCCATGACCCTATGGACCGCAGTATGCCAGGTTCATCTTGCGTCTGGTTCTGCACATACATGAAAATCTTTTGGAGTGTGTTGTCAGTTCCTTCTCTAGTGGGCAGCAATTTGTCTGACCTCTCTGCCAATACCTGCCCATTCCAGGTGACCCCAGATGGCGTAGCTCACAGCCTCACCGAGATACATAAGCCCCTTCACCACGACAAGGTAGCGATCCAGAAGGGGGTTAGTAAATAGGCTCTATGTAATAGCATAGGAACAATAGATGTCTCAGTGTGCACATCCTCACCTTATTGTATAGTCCACTCAAAATAAAAGTAGGAAGGGGATTTCTTTTAGTGGTGCATAAAGGATAGAATAGCTTGAACAGGTGGCTGTTAGGATGTTTATTAGGTTGCCAGACGCTCAATTAAGTCCAAGGCAGGGGTAGATAATGCTAGTCATGGAATGCCAAACATGGTCCTGGATTTCTTTGTTTTGCAAATGCCAGTCAGTCTGAATCTCTAAGGCATTGATTGATCTTGTGCACAGAAGGGAAATACTTAGTTCCAAGACCATGATTGGCACCCCAGGACCAATGTTGCTTATTCCTGGGCAATAGAGATGCCAAAGTGTTTGACGGGTTGCACATGGCCATTGTACTGAACTTGTATACTGAATTAAAGAAAAACTACAATGTCATATTTACAGTATGCTCTTACAAAGAACTTTAATTCATAATGAACAAAATCTCTTTGAAAGCTTTTAAGTTTTAAACATCATGTCAGTTTCATTTTAATGGAAACAGGCAGTTGCACTGGATCATAAGAGGGAGAATTGGAAGGAAACTTGGATTTAGATAACATCTTTATTCTGCTCTGCTGGAAGACATGCCACTATAAACAGGTAACGGGTTGAATACAAGAATAGAGTTCTCGCTAACCCTCCACCATATGCTTCAGGCTAACTACCAATCCAAGCTGAAAGAGAAATTAGGACTGTCTTTAAAAATGCTTTCATGCTCATAGCTTTATATAGCTGCTAATTGTTAGTTTGTTACATACTTCACAAAATTGTGAAGTTTTTCCCAGATTACAGAGGTCCCCAAGTGACGTCACTTGACCACATTTTGACTGCATTATGTGCATGTGTTTAGTCTTCCTATCTTTGTACAGGACAGTAGAATGGTTTAAGAGCTGTTTTCTTTTTGTAAAGCACCATCTAATAACATCTATTTAGCAAACAAATTTAGCAAAAAGAAAACTAGAGAAGAGCCCAACATGACGTCCTACCTCTGTTCCTTGGCTATGTTGCTTGGCTTGCATTCTATTAAAATGAATCCACACACTCAGACTAGATCCTGCAAATCCCAAATTAGTTGAAGTGCAATTTAAGCGATTCATTCCTCAATTATAATGAGTGAACGGCCACTTAGTATCAATAACGTCTGCCTAGAAGCAGCAGGAAGGGATTAAGACCAAATGGAAAAACATGCATCTGGATTAACAGTTTCATTGACCTGCTGCCTAAAACTTGTCTAACTCCTTTAGCAAATGATCACCTTGGCAAACAGACTGTAGTGCGGTAATGGACTTTAATGATCTGTAAGGCATAGCATGGCAATCATTAGTAGGAGGCCTAACCAATCCCTCATTAGTAACAATTACCTCCCTGCTATAATGAATCCACCCTGCTAATCATTACTCTCCTCTACCAGATACAATATCTCAAAATCAACCTTAATTTTAGATGGAATATAGTTACTGATATTCAATCAAGGGAAAATAAGACCTCTATTCCAAATTCTGTTTTATCCAGCAGATCTATAAAAGGTTACAGAACTGGATGAGATCATTACACAATTAAAAAATTATAATTTTGAATGTGTGCATGTATTACAGATTATGGAGTTTGAAGCGCACATTATGAGTTCCATTACCCCGATCTGCATCACTATTAACGTGCCCATTAGTTTATAATATACACAAGGAGATCTACCTTGGATATACAAAGTAAAAAGTTCTAGAAGTTACTTGCAGGCTAAATTTGTTTGAAACTATGGCAGATTGCAGTGCAGAGAACCGCTAAGCTGCAGAAAAAATAACCGGGTACATATCGGCTATTAAAAAGGACCATGTAAATCATTTTCTCTGTTACATCAAAAAGAGAGTATTTAATAATAACTGGCTCACATGTAATATACCTATATGATTTGTTCCGGTCAGCAAGTGAGCAGCAATATAGCTTTATAAGACATACTGTTCTCGTCTGCCAATAAGACCTATACTCAGGGCTGGATTAACCATTAAGCAAAATAAGCATGTGCTTAGGGCATCAAAGGAAAGGGGGCACCACAGAAATGTTAATTAATTTGCTTTTTTTGCATCTGTTTAGCATTTTTTGTTTGAAAATTATAAAATGGTTTAAATAGGCATTTCGCTATTTAAAAAAAAAAAAATGGGATTCAGCTATAAAAAGTGAAATTTATATCATGTAATGAATAGGAATTTAGCTTTTTGTGGGGGTTTTAGCTTTTGTTACCAACATCAGTTGGCAACCCTGGTGTACCAAGCCAGCGAGTCTTCTACTTGCCACGGTTAATGAATTAATGGTCACAAATTGCTCAGCTGAGCGTTCATTTTCTAAGTTGAAGTATATTAAAAATCCAACAAATCCCATCAGAACAACTATGCAACAAGACAGGCTGGATGCCTTATCTCTACCAAGTATAGAAGCAGATGTGTTACATAAGATTAGTTTTGAGGATCTGATAAAAGATTTTGCAATAAAAAAGTAGGAGAAAACTTTTTGACTATAAACAAAGTGGATATATACAAAAATAAACAAACATTTTCCATTTTTCAGTAAATTTTGTATAATTTTGAAAAATAACATTTTATTTTATGGTTTCTTATTGTTTATATTTTGAATTATATATATTGTTAGCATTAAGCTATCATTAGCATTAAGTCTCCTAATAAACTAGCTTCTACTTCTAGAAAGCCAACATTAGCAAGTAGGTTTTCTCAATTACTGTATTAATGATGTGTGCAGATTATAATAGAAGACTTTCACCCAGATAAATGCACAATGTTAAAGAAAGACATGATTCTGAATGGTGAAGAAGTGTATCTATTTATTTACCTATCTGGTAATGCATTTCTGACCTGGAGCAGGGATTGGCCAACATAATAGCTCACAAATGCATGCTTGCACAAGATGTCCGCTGCTGAATATTTTTTTCTACAATATAGCCATGTATTTTTTTATACAAATGGTTTCATAATATGTATCATTAATCCTTCTTAGTGAATCGAGGACATGGCAGTTTCCCTGTAACACAATTTTACATAACAATGGTGACTTATATAACCACTTTATAACAGCACCAGCCAGGATTTAGGACAGCGCAAAAGACTAAATACACTGATATTTAACATCTGGACAGGCTCCAGGCAGAATTTCTGCTCTTGTTCTTAATCCTTGCTCTGTCACAGAAACTAGCAGGATTGGTACAGCCCTGGCAGGGTTATCATCCAGTCCCAGATTCCAAACATTACACTCTTGGTGCTAGAGAGGCTATAACCCTACATTATGTACGCACATTCATGCGGGGCGATCACAGTATCATATGAGGCACTTTGTTATACACATACATACACGCTTCCCTCATTTCTATCCTGGCCAGCTTGCAAATTCTTACTAGAAAGGTATCAACCCTTGTACTACACCATACTGCTGGTGACGTAAACAAAGTACCAGCATGGTATGATGTCAGGCAGGGGTTCACAACCTATGGCTCCAGAGCCACATGTGGTTCAGTAAAGATATGGCTCATTTGTTATTTACAGATGAAACGCATTGCTAGCCAACAGAGAAGCAGGATGCAATGGTCACAATTTCCTTCGTCTGATAACATCCAACAGCAAACATGCCTATGGGAAATTTGTGGCATCCAGAGACTACTAGGAGTGATACCTTCTGAATATCTTTTAGCATTCTTTTTTTTAAGTGCAACATCTATTAACACAATGCTGCTATTTTAAAAAACAAATCATTAAATATATAATTATACATAAAATATAATTATGAATAAGCTATATTTATTGTAGTGATGGCAATTAATGCTTCTCTTTCATAGTTTAGCAGATCCTAGTGCAGTGCATTTATTTCAAGTCTTCTAAATAGCATTCAACATACCCCTAGTATAAGCAGAGTTTTTCAGCCCTTTTTTTAAGGCTGAAAAGGGCCCCCTCTGCTTATACTCGAGTCACCCTGTGTCTCTTTCCCCCCGGAAGACTAGCGGAGGAGCAGCTGCTGATGGAATGTAAGTGAGGGGAAAGGGAGAGGTAATTAGCAAGGGGTAAGGTGAGGACGGGGGGTTGAGGAGAGAGGAGGGGAGGATTGAGGAGGGGGGGGATTGAGGAGGGGGAGGATTGAGGAGGGGGAGGATTGAGGAGGGGGAGGATTGAGGAGGGGGAGGATTGAGGAGGGGGAGGATTGAGGAGGGGGGATTGAGGAGGGGGGATTGAGGAGGGGGGATTGAGGAGGGGGGATTGAGGAGGGGGGATTGAGGAGGGGGGATTGAAGAGGGGGGGATTGAAGAGGGGGGGATTGAGGAGGGGAGGATTGAGGAGGGGGGGTTGAGGAGAGGGGTTTAGGATGAGGAGGGCTGTTGAAGAGGGGGGGGGGAGAGACACAGGGGAGGGAGAGGAGGGGAAGAGACACAGGGGAGAGAGAGGGGGACACAAGAAAGGGGCACAGAGGGCACACATGAGCGGGATACAGATAACACAAGAGGGACACAGGGGGAGCACATTTCCCACCCTCGGCTTATACTCGAGTCACTAAGTTTTCCTAGTATTTTGTGGTAAAACAGGCGTCTCGGCTTATACTCGAGTATATACGGTAATCTTGTGCACTTTCCCTCCTTTAAACCAGTGGCTCTTCGTGTTTTTGAACCAGCTGGTTATCTTTCAATGTTAATGGGGACAGCCTCTGAGATCCTGAAAATATTAAGAAGCTGATACTATACCGTATGTTCATCTAGTTTTGCACTGATTTGAGTACAATCATCAAGTTATCTATGACAGAGATATGTATAAAGTGTTAGCCTCTCGTCATCCCTCGGACTGGCTGATAATATCTCAGGGACTGCTATTGGTTCTAGGACCACTGCTCTAATGGTCTCCATTTACAAAATGCAGAGAAAGTGGAACAAGTACTTTGCTATGAAAGCATCCAATAATAAAAAAACAGATTTCTTAAAACATCCTTACCTCTGACAAGAAGGTCTGTGCAGATTTCTGAGCTCCTACATGTAGTAAATACTCGTACACATATAAAGCTAACCTAAAAAAGAGAGAAAGAGGACATGATTTAAGTATCTTAACAATACAAGTCACTTCATATAAAAAAAATACATTTAATTTTCTGCAATTCAAGTTCAGTTTGTAATATTCATAAAGAAAGCTGTTAGATGCAAAGACTCAGATTGCACCACAAATAGACTGTGTACACTTATGGGACAGTTTAGTACGGCAGGATAACAGACCACACATTGCAACACCACTAATTGTAATATTTGGATATTTGGTACCTTCTGAAATGTGCTTATGGGTAATAGAGTAGAGAGCATGGATAAACCTGAGAACAAATGTGTCTACCTCTTTGTCTCTGGGGTTGCTGAGCATGCAGAGTTCACTGGTCTTGCCAATGCCAAGAGTGACTAATTAGTCAGAAGAACCCCAATCCCTAAATGCTGTAATTTGGATTGAGCTTTGGTCTGGTCCTTCCATTTACTTTGGACTCATCTTAGGTTGTATGTTTCACGTATCCCCCAATACACTGGCAAAAATTCACTAAGGTTCAGAGTGTTGACATGTTTTTTAGGCAACTTAAAAGTACATGGAACACATTAGTTTTTCTTTAAGGATTTAAAAGAACACATTTTAAACATTACAAACTCTTCTTTTGCACTAAAAATATAATATATAAAAAGTAAAACATGTTTAAACTTCATTAAAACTAAAAGTAAATGCAGAAAGCATGCTTTAATCTGTAGATATTATTGGCTAACAGAGGGCAAGGACTCAAGTGCAGTTAAACTTCTGGACAACATTTTGTGCTCTGAGACCTTTATTTGGGAAAAAAGAAAAAGAAAACACATTATTAAATGCCTTCTTTCTGATGCAGCAAAATGAGCCTAAAAACAATAGCACTATATTGATCTAAAGGACACTCTACCATTTGACTTTGTAGCGAATTACACCTATTATTATGCATTCACGGAGTAGGAGAGGACAAATGTGTGCCAAAATAGAAAAATACCAGTTACACAAATTCTTCCATTTATTATAGCACGGCAAGGTTTTAACTTTGAGATGAGACGCAGATGTGAGATGCTGCGTGAGGTGAGCTCTGACATTCAGATCAGCGATGAGGTTTAAGTGAGGTGATGACTCGCACAACCTTGCCTCACATGCAGAGAGGTGAGGTGTTGCAAGATTCCCATTCACCTCACATCTGAACCTTAGTAAATCTAGGACATTCTTACATTATCCCTATACAAGAATCACTAAGTAGTCAGACCAGCCCATGAGACGTTTGAAAAGGGACAAATGAGAAGATATTTGGAAAACGAGGTCAGGAACCTGCCTTTACACCAACAGTTAAGATATGGTTAAATATACCATGCAGGAGTAAGAGGGAGATTGGTCATTATCCATCTGGAACTGAAGGGGTTGATGGAAAAAGCAATACATCAGCAAAGTGTTTTCATCTCAATTAACCCAGTTTTGTGAGCATTAAGGGCTAATACAAGGAGGAAGAGCAGTTCATTTCTGTAATGGTCTCACTGGGAGACTGTCCATTAGATGGAGCTTTACTGTATTGCTGAAATATATTGCACATTTCAGCTCGCTGTTATTTCGGGCAGGATTTAGGCATCGGCTGGCAGGGCGCTCAGTATCTCCCATGTGGAGACAGGAGCACTAATTCCTGTCTGTAAGTAAAAGATGCTAAGAAGAAAGCAGGTCATGAAACTTGCAAATTACTAAGAACAAGGAATATTTCTACAGAGAGGATGCCAAGTAATATATTACACAAAATGGTTTGCCAGAAGAGGTGGTCAAGCCTAATACAGTACTCACTGGATCGACATAAGCAAAAACCTGATTTTAAAATAGTTCCAAAGGAGAGAGAAGTTGATTTTATCTACCATAAAGCACTTTCCAGATACTTTTTTATGATTGTATATTTTAAGGGCTGATGCTTTTCAAAATAACCATTAGCGTCCTGAAAGAGGCCTTTCACATATAATAGTTGTCAAACTACGAAACGTCGTCAAGTTTTGCAAGTTCGCAAAGCGAGGGGCCGCATTTGCGGAAGGTGGAGGCTCCAACGTCAGCTGCAATGAGCCAAAGGCGCAAGGGTCCGCGTTTGCGGAGGTGGAGGCTCTACGACTCCAAACAGCCACAGAAGCGGGACTTTGAAAAAACTAACACGCAATGACTAAATACAGACTTACACAAAAAAATATGAGCCACGGGACGTAGAAAAAAAAAAAAAAAATACGAACTCGCAAAAATACGACCTTAACAGCCGAATGCGCACAGCGGAAAACATTTAAAAAAAAAAAAAACACTAAATATACACACAAATTTAATAAAAACCTTACCCACAGAAAGGGGGGACGTGAGGTTACACCTCAATTTAAGTCCAATTTACACTCGAAAATTCGCTAAAGCGAGAGAAAAAAAGTCACACGAAAAAAAAACACGTTCCCTAAAGCCACAAAACACATACAACTTTTACAAAAACCTGTACGAGGTCAACATACACTATTAACAAGGACGCTAAATCATCCACGCCCGCGTACCACATACACATTTGCCGCCATTTTACAACACTAACTTATACAGTACAATGCGGAAGTACACAGCTACCCTAACGGTTTTCCCTTGCGCACGCAGCCTATTTACACTACACCCTGCACACATTGCTGACACTTACACCTCAGCTCAACAACGGTGCAAATCTACATTGTATGCTGCAGGAACATCAAAACAGATTGTTAGCTCTTCAGCACATTGCTTGCTGCATATATTAATTACAAATAGGTAAAGTATATTAATTTATCATTTCATGAATTAATTATCAAGAAAAAATACATATACAAACACAAAAAAAAAAAAAAACACACCACATTATCGCAATAAACCACAAAGCCCTTCACCGCGCGCTTCACAAGGAGCGCCAACGGTGCTCATAGGACACAAAACTACACCAGGGGAGAGACTTGCAATAAACGCAAAAAGGACATCAGCGCGGACCTTACAATGAGAGCAAAAGCGCCTCTGATAACAAAAAATACACCAACCGAGAGTCTCGCAATGAGCGCCTTAGGATCACAGACGACCAAAACACTTACTGTCTGTGGCAAACAGCATTACCTGCCTTACAATTGTATTGCCCCGTAATTTTTGACGGGCAAGTCGCTAGTTGTAAATAATTAACAAACACAATGCAAAACAAAAAGCTTTTATTAGGGGTCCCCTTTTATGCTAAAAAGGACCAACCTTGTTTTACAAAAAAGGCCTATACCTAAGACAGCATATTATCAAGACTACCTAACATTGCATTGACAATGCCATGGAATAATTTGTGTCCGTCACTCCCCGAGACGCTGTGTGTGCATGAATCTGAATGAGCCCAGGGAAGGTTAGAACCTAAAATACATCCCTATCCCCTGAATGCCATCCCTGCAGTCAGTCCTTTTGCCAATTGGATAAAATGGGTTTTATATGAGTTTACATGCGGACTTCTGAAACACAGGAAATCTTAATCAGTCTAGTAAGTTACTTGGTTATCAGCCTCTAGCAGTGATTGGGTTAACACCATGATATCTCTCAGCATCACCACAATTCTTGGCCACATCACTGGAATGATGTAGTCATGACATCAATAGGTGAGGAAAATAAAGATTTAACTAAAGTCACTTCATATAGTCACACTGGCAGGTCCCTGCAGGGAGCCATTTATCTTTTTAAGGGTTTGAGCAGGTTTTTGACACCTGGCCAATTAACTCCAACTTCAGCATTAAACAGAGGTTAATGAAGTGTGTGAAGAGCTCATGTTTGGGTAATTAACTTTTTTAATGCAAATTTTGCAACTTTTCTGCTACTGTGGCAACAAGTGGAGGGCGAGATCTGCAATAAAAAAGGAATTAACAGGAATACTCTGCACTGGCAGTAATGTGAAGCAGGTACAGGTAACTTGTCCAATCAGTCGGCAACTCTGCCATAAACTTCACACCTTTGGTTATGCTTAAAACTTTGTTAATAGGCAAGGAGGAGAATTGTAGTTGTTATAGATTGTAAGTTTGCAAGTTTTCAATCTTGCAAGGTGCTTTGAGCTTAGCATCCGGTGTCCATAGAGCTTTCCCAAAGACAGGGCCCTCCGTTTTTTGCTATTTGTTAATAATGTTTTGTCTCAAACACAATCAATGTATATCGCTACGGAATATGTTGGCGCGTTACAAATAAACGTTAATAATAAATATACAAAGTATATACAGGCCTCCCTCGACATCCACGGCTGTGATACTTGCAGATTCAACATTCGTGTTTTTTTTTTTTTTTTACTATAATCATGCGAGATCTGGCCTGGAAGCCCTGCGCTGAAGTGCAGAGGGGGACGCTAAACCCCACCCCTTGCTTTAAAAGGACGCTTGGGCCCTAGTAGACGGCCCACATGCAGCCTTTCCCTGCGGGGTGAGTGCCACCCAACACCTAGACCCTTTCCCAAAGGACAAAACATGGGTAAAGTGATAGTTTACCCATGTTTTCATTATTCACGTTTTTTTTTTACATTCGCGGGGTCCCCAGGAACGGAACCCCAGCGAATGTGGAGGGTCTACTGTATAGCAGTTAAGGCTTCCAGTAGAGCCCCACATTTTGTTATCTGGAATGGGGGAGAATAATGCCCTTCCAGATATATAGGTGGCCTGTCAATGCTCTGCAACATCTTTTTTGATGGGGTCCCACAAATGTACCACTTTATGTTACTCAAAGGCTGTGCTACCTGCCAATTCCCCATCAGACCTCTGCTGTGTGCATATGTTTTTACACTGACTGACTAGAAATAATTGGCCGGCACATCACGTTTATCCATCGGAACACCTGCTAAATTCATACTATTACCCGCTAAAAGTTTTGAGTACCTAGTATATTTTGTCTATATAAAAATAACCACCACCATTGTTATAATGTTCCTATAATAATATTCGCTTTCAAAAAGACAAACAGTCATGAAAATACCGGACTGAAAATATTAGTGACATAGAAGCAATCAGATCTTTGCCAATTAGCCAGTTGCATTTTTTCTGGGTTCGGTGGAACTCCCCGTATTACTCTTATTAGGAATCCAGCTTGCAATGCGCTCCTTATTCTTTTTCTGGCAGCGATGTTGTGTGGGAAGGCTTCTGTCGGTTAGATAGATTGGCCCAGTTTTCCAGCACTGAACGCTGTCCTTGATATCTGACCCCAATGTCACATAACAAGATTTCCCTTTGCTAGGAACACTCCACAAATATAAATTAACCCTGTGCCTCAGGATATTTGTTTATAAGTCTAACCGGTGGTCATAGCCACGAATATTGCTTGTTCACATAAACCAGCGAGCAAGTCTTTCATGTGATTTGTACTGTTTACTTGTGCTGTTGACATTGGCTGATTACACATAGCTGAATGACTACTTATAAAAGGAAGACTTCAAGTCCAAATCTCTTCTTGCCTTAACCCCCCTCCTCGCACACTTCTTTACAGCCATGAAATCTGTCTTGTGTAAGTGCCAATTATGTTTGGCAACTGTCCTGTGTTTCAAAGGACAACACTTTGTTTTTTTTGGGGGGGAAACACTTATTTTAAAAAATGTACATCATTGATCTTACCATGTACAAACAAACCAAGGCCTTCTCTTCACTGGCTATCCAGCTCATCTATTCTTAAGCGATGTGACTATTCACCTCTGCAGATGCATAACTATTCTTACCTCCTTAACCCCCTTTTTGCTCCCCTAATAAAATAGTATGCACCCTGGTGGTCCATTGGTTAGTATTCAGTGCATTCCCAGACCTGGGTTCGATGCCAGTCAGGGAACCAAGATGTCACACCACCCTGAATCCATGCAGGGTGGGGCCTGGTCAGTACTTGGATTGGAGACTACCTAGGAATACCATGAGCTGTATGCTGTGGCCCACTGGGGAAGGAACTAGCAACCCACTCCAGTATCTCTGCCATGAATAACACGTGGATCAGCATGGTGTGTCACAGAGAGAGTCAGAGAAACGACTGAACGATGTACAAACACACAATGCACATCAGTTATTTGTGATATAGCCAATTACATACTTTAATGACACTTGACAACCAAAGGTCCATCTAGTCTGCCATTATATCTTCCTAAAAAGCTTGGCTTAACAAACCATCAAAACAGCTTAATGCACATACCAAAAATAGTTGAATTTACTGGGTTTGTGCTTGCCACGTCCACCTACATGTAAAGTAGTATGTTTGCACACTATAGCAAATTTTCACACAATCCCACTAACCATGACCACTTGTTCTTGTGTTCCTCTTGCTCTGAAAGACACTCGAGTATGTTCGGTTTACAGCCAAATTTTCACCAAAACAGCCTCACAAAAAAGTTTTAATGAAAAGTATATGGAACTATAGCAATAACTCATTGAAACAAAATCATATAATTAGCTCATTTCTTATACTATTGCAAAAGCTCTCTAACCTTTTTCTTAAAATATCAAATTAACAAAAAGTAACACCTACACAAACCTAATCCTTAAATTATTCACACCTACACGACTGATATCAAACGCTCTTGACCTCTCTGACTTTCAACATTGTTTAAAAATAAACTCCTAATGTGTCTGTATTTTTATAGTTTTTACTACTAGATTGTAAGCTCTAACGTTGATCATTTACCTTCTGGTTTACGGATTCAATCCTATGTATGTAACTGTGTGTCAACAATATTGTAGAAATTGCATTCACATTGGCTATTTTACTGCACAATAGATGGAAAGATAGATTTATATATGTGTTGGAAGGAAAAAATAAAATCTGAGTACATCTACATGTCCCAATCAGGTCATGAGACTGAACTCAGTAATCAATATTTACATTCCTGCTTAGGATTCTGGGTAGGGATATGTAAATGAGGCTCACAATTTACCACTGTTTCTTTCTAGCCCACTTCAAATTATGTATATTTAGGACAGGGGTTAACAAGTTTATCTAAAACTTAGGAGCCAGCCAGGTTAGTTAGGCACACAAAACATTTTTATTAGCCAGACTATGGATTATATATGTGTGTGTTTGTATGGTTCAGTCGTGCCCAACTCTCCATGACCTCATGGACCGCAACCCACCATGGTGATCCACTTGGTATTTATGGCAGAAACACTGGAGTGGGTTGCCAGTTCCATTTCCAGTGGGCCACAGCATACAGCTCCTGGTATTCCTAGATGGTCTCCCATCTAAGTACTGATTAGGACCACCGGACGTGACTTGAGGGTAGTGTGACCTCTTGTTCCCCGACTGATATCGAATTCAGGTCGCAGTGGTGAAAGAACCAAATCCTAACCACTGGACCACCAGAGAACCCATGTATTATATATAGACATAGCTAAAAATAATAGGAGCCAGCAGTAAACTTTTAGAAGCCGTAGCGCCCTAGCTTTGTCAAGCCCTTATTTAGGACTATGTGTTCTGCCTTCAGAACCCAGCCTTAGATTAGGCTTCTGTCTTGTGACAATTAAAAGGAAAGCTCTATTGGATTAGCAACTGAAAATTGACTACCGGTCTAGCTGTGGGAAAACCCTGAATATATGGTGGAAGTCTGAGCCAACCCAACCCTTTTCCCTCCATTCCCACTGGCCAATGAATATAACAAAATTAGTGACAACAAAAAAAAAATCATATTTCTTGGATAACTTTTGGGCTCACGGAAACGTCTATTGAAAAATACTGACATTGGTACTTCAATTTTGTAAAAAGTACAACAAGATACCAAGAGAAACGGAAGACTTTTAACCTAGTCAATAAACACAGAAAGAAGAAGGGCGCAATTTTGTGCTACCGCTGTGTGATATAACAGATCCGCCTGCCCATAGAGTTGGCACATTTGTTGGTTACAGCTACAACATACAATATTAGACATAAAAACAGTATTTAGACTTGAAAATCTTGTATACTATGTCTAATTATTTATGAATATAACAAAGAAACTTGGTGCGATTGAGATTTCTCCTTGACAAGTTTATTTGTTTCAAATAAATCTTATTCAGTCAAAAATGTTATGTTTCCTGGCCCGTGCTTCAAGAAAGCTAAACGACCAATCTACAATTATTAAACAAAACAAATCTGCTGAAAAAAACAGTTATTGCCAAAAGTTTTCACTTTATTGCAACTATAATACACAGCGAGGAAGGAAACTTGCTGGCGAGGAACAGTTTTTGTAAGCAAAGCTCCAGGAAACGAGCTTCAGACCTGGCCTGCACCATCACAGCAGAGAGATCCCTGCTGGCATCATGTCACTAGTATGGAGGACGGAGGGGGAAAGACCAAGGACTGGGATGGGATGTGGTATGCCAGAGGGGATGGATCCCATGTTTTAATGGTCCTTATCCTCCATGATCCTCAACAGGCCAGTGTGTAAATATATATTGGAGTGTAAGGGTACTAAAGAATGGCTGAGTTTCTGAGAATTCCACATGAGCTTGGATATCCTTACACCCTGGCCAGATACAGAACTCTGCACACTATTATAGAACAGGTTTTAAAGGGACTCTGTCATCCCAACAGGAAGTTGATTTCATTATGAGCAATAAAACCTTGCTATACATTGTACTAGCAGTAAATAATTTCTGAAATATTAAAAAACGTGCCCATCAAAAATGACGGGGCAATAAAAAATTTAAAGCCATGGGAATGCTGTTTGAGACATAATTGAAACCATTTCGGCACTCATTGAGAGCCACTCCTGTTGTGTACTTTTGGTCCTACGAGAGAGATATCTATTTCTATGTATATGTAGTTAAGTAATAATTAATGATTTAATAAATAAATTAATATAGTTCAATTCTTTGTAATTGATATATGCAGCGAGCAATAGGCTGAAGAGCTAACAATCTGTTTGTATTTTGAGTCTGCATAGAATATACATTGTGAGTGTTGGTGCCCTGCTTATAAATTGTAATGAATGTTCCAAGTGTGCATTCTAAATAGGCTGCGTGCGCGAGGTAAAGCCCTTGGTTTACTGTGTAAAGCGGCATTGTATAGTCGTAATGTTATTAATGTGGTACGCGTCTGGTAAGCATTTTCCGGCTTTTGTAATAGTGTATTTTGTAGGTCGTAGTGGGATGTGTAAAGTGCTACGCGTTTGGCAGTGTAGCTTCGTTTTCATTCTTTCAGCGGCGAAAAACATCTAAATCAAGTTACATTCGCGTTCCACCTCAGTCGCAGATGTCCTGGCTGTTGCCCCATGCTGACTGTGATGTTTTTTTGTTTTTTTTTTGGTGTATTTAATGTGTTTTTCGTGTTTTTTGTTCAGCTGCTAGTCTCGTCAATTTTTGCCCGTGTCTCATATCTTTTTTTTTTCTAAGTCCCGCGTCTCGTATCTTTTTTTGTTCGTAGTCCTGCGTCTCGCATTTTAACGTCTCGCCTAGCTTTGCGAGGCTCGCAGCGATGAGCGCTTTTGGCGCTCATCGCCTAAGTCCTAGGCATTAACGGCTCTCCTCGCTTCGCAAGGGGCGCAAGAGATGAGCAAGTCCTACGCACCTCGCAAAGCATGACGACGTCTCGCAGTATGACAACTAATATATGTGATAGATTTTGCGGCTTCCTTGTGTAAATGTGTGGCTCAGTATTCAAATATGCGGCTTAGATCCGGGTGGGAGAGGGATCTAACTACTAGATGACATTAGGAGTATTTATTTTGGCCACTACATAGACAGACAAGGAGACTGTATTGCTAATTAGCACATCAAAGCAGCGAATTAATATATGCAAGATCCTCATTTGCATATAAATACAACAACATGTAATTTCTCAGGACTGACTCACTTTAGAAAAAAATGGATATCACAACATAAAGCCAGTTCTTCATGTTCTTTAAGAATAACATAAACATTACAACTTGATTTTGAGGTGACATAGTCCCTTTAAACACTACAAAAGTTAATTTACATGAAAAATACGTTTTGCAATGGTTTGAAATACACTTTTAAATCCCTGAAACAGCAGCAATGATAGAATGTCCTTCTGACCAACTGTGAGGGTGTGTAAGGGACCTGATGAGTGCTTGCAATCTACAAAAGAGATAATGGATGCAATACACCGGCCAGGATTTCCAGATTTCCTGCTTAAAGGATCACTGCAGTTGTAGATTTAAAATATACTCTTTTGAAGAACTACACTTGATAATGGGTAAACTTTTTAAAAAACGACACAAATGTAACAACTAAGTATGCCAATTTCAATAGGAATAATGGAAATCTATGTAGTTTACAAGACACATACTCCTGAGAAAGCTGCTGAAAGAAATAGCACAAAATAAAGAATTGCATATATGTAAATATTTGAAGTGTGTGCTTATTTTTTTCTTTTAACAACATTTTCCCATTATCAAGCTTATTTATATCAAAGACCCTATAGAAAAATAAGGTGCTATAGTAGCCATTTAAGCACAAGTGTCATAATGACCAAGGCAGTGACTGACAACTTTGCTCAACTAGATAGCTTCCACATCCTATGACAATTAAATTATTATTCCAAATTTCAGAATATGATTGCCAATGCTATTCTACATCAGTAACTAAAGTTATTTTTAAATACCATTTATTTTAATGTGTAGTTATAGTAAAGTTGTGGAAATCTGGAAAACAAAGCATAGGTTTGCTAATGAAAATGTACCAATAAAGGCATCTGTTGTATGTTCCTCACAGACAATTTAATTTGAGGGGCACCACACAATGAAAAAATTAAATACATGCTTGAAAATGCTCAGTCTGACTAAAAGTATAACTAAGCAGGGGGGGAATCATAGCTAATTTTGAATTGGAAAAAAAATGTTGGATGCATCCATGCTGAATTAGGGGAATTAGTGTCTGTGAGAGTTTACATTTCTGCAGAGGCAGGGATTGCATTGAATGAAGCAACATCCTGCTTCTGGGCTAGTGAGGAGGAAGGGGTGTGATGTTAATTTCATGACCAAACATCATAGATAAGGTCACTAAAGTCAGCCACCTCTTTTTCTCTTTAACTCAATAAAAACCACCTTTGTAAAAAATAGTGCCACAACCACTTTTATTAAACAACTGTCAACATGACAGACACATAACTGGTCACATGACCAACCACAAGGTACAGGCACCAGCATTTACTGCCAGGTGATCACCCCCCGCCCATGGAGTGGCCTGCTCCTTCTTCCCTCCTATTCCTTTCTCTCCCTCCCAGATTCGGCCATGCTCCCTTCTATACATTTTGCCCTCAAGGGGTTCCTATCTTACCCACTTATCAAATCTATAAACTTTCCCCCACCCTTCCCTCCACTGATAACTACACCCACACTCCCATCATTCAGCTCTCAGGATGCAATCGAACAATTCAGATTTCCCTCCAAAATGCTTTATGTCCATGGCTTACACAGCTGCTAATATTAGTTTGGTCCATACTTCACAAACAAGTGTCTTTATTCTTGAACCACAGTAGTCCTTTAAGTAGTTGTTCAGAGCAGAGAAATCAAAATGGCTTATAAAAAGTTATCGTGGATAATAAGCTGCAAATATTCTGATTTTTATATTGAACGGTACAGATGTATATTCATTCAGAAGACTGCAAACATGTTTGTTTGAGGCTGCTGTGTCTACAGAAATTAGAATACATGCATCACAGTCTCGGAAAACCAGGCTCTAAGAATATTGGTAAAATGTGGTAGAATGTTTGTGTGCGCCATCTTGGAACTCAAAAAATACACCTGAACCAGGAAGGAAAAGGGATTTCTGAGGTTCAAAAACACTCCGTTTAGTGGTGGCTGACCCCTAGATAAAACCTTATTTATAAAAGCTGCTTAATAATACTATTGCAATATTAGTAAGATAATATTAATAAAAAAATCCACTCAACATAGTTGTTTGTTCTTTTAACCTTTCTGATTATTATTCACAGAAAACATGACTAAATACTTTCATAGAGAGGGGCAAGGCCACAATTACATGCAGTGGGCCGTGTAGGTGGGATTGACCTTTTATTTTTATAAATAGGCTTCTTTGTCTTCAAGGAAGTGTTATTGTTGGTGGGGGAATGTCTGGAATCCCTACACTTGGGATTCTCAGCGTTTATACCCTTTAAGAAAAAGTAAATATTGATAAAGATCCACATTTACAAAGCACATCTGTGCAGGACTAAAACATACAGCAACTAGGAAGCACACCTCTCTGGTCTGGTCTACACACAAGAGGGGACAACCGTGGACAGTATATAGGGATAACACCAATATACATTGGAAAAATGCTGAATATTTAAACTGTACAGATCACTTAAAATAATGGTTCTGTAGGTAAGCCAGTTGCTGACCCTTTGCTAACATAAATTTGGCCATCAATACTAGAAATATTTCAGCATTTTCAGTGCATTAAGGTTGGTAAGTATCCATTTTCTATTGTGTTTTTCTTGTAAAACAAAAAATGCAGATAAAAATAAAAAAAAGGCACTTCCGTCTGTATTCTTCTGTAAGGAATGGAAAATGAGGAGCCGTATTTACACCCTATGCATTCAATTGGTAGAAGGCAAATTGCCATCCAAAGCTGTCTCCTGTGGCTCGGAGCTATATTTAATGTTGCTTGTGTTGGTGGAAATATTCTGTTCAGCCGCAGAGATCGCAAAAGAACAGCAGCCAGGAATATTTGATTGCGGACCTAACCCTTTTAGTGCTGGAGCATGGATGGGAGGAGTGCTTAACTCTTTAAATGCTGGCGCAGCAATTCTTAAGTAATAGGCACATACCTCTCCAGTGCCAGTTGGAACAACATCTAGTCTTAAATAGTTCACCATTGTTGACACAAGTGTGTCACGCCAAGATGTAACGTCATACACAAACCACAATGGCGATTTTCACCCATGCAGGGGGAATATGGTGCAGTCAAAGGAATTAGTAAATTCATTCATTATTATTAAAGTAATCATGAGTAACAACGCAATGTAACAACAAATATGTACTAATCCCAATTCATACGACCACTTTCTTCTCTGCTGAAAATTCACACGGTATTTTATTGTTATCATTATTGCATACTTAATTTTAATAAAATCTTCAGTTCTCAAAAACAAAGATTACTAGATAAGGTGGGTAATGGGTTTAAAATCTATTAAATAAAGTATATAAGGTTGACAATTCCTACTTTGTCTCACAACCTGACAAACCCATTATTTATCTTTAAACTGTGATGCAGGCTGCCATGTTTTCACAGCTTATAGAAAAACTGGACTGTTCAGACTCAATATCAGCTTGCAAAAAAAAAGATTAGAGAATATTTAAGCTGTTCTCTACAGAAATATATATTAATGTCAGTGAACCGTTAATTATATCCATGTTAGCCAGTATAAATTATTTTGTTTAAATTATCTTTAAGACACTGAGAATACACAATATGTCCAGGTATATCGTACAAGCATGTTACTATACATTGCCAATTTCCACATGTGTCTTATCTATCTTTTTCAAAAAAGGGTGGGGAATGTAACGATAAGGAGAGGGTAGGGGAGCAGGCGTATATGAAATCTTCTCAACCACTCTATATTTTAATTCCAGTCCACTCTGAGTGTCCACAGGTCCCAACAGGCTGCCCATTTGATGTAATTTTCCTCTAATTCCGCTGATAATGAGCACATCCTATAAATGTGTTGGATCTTCCTCCCAACCTCCCCACAAGTAGGTACCTCATCCCTCCAATGTTTGGCAATGTTTGTGCTCAACTTAAAGACTGTAAGTAGCATGCAGTAGGACCACCTAACTCCTCAAAAACTATGGGGAATACTTTACTATTGCTTTTCACTCCCCTGGGATGAGATGCTTATCCTCCATGATATTCAAATAATATTTTAGCTGCTCTCTATAGAAACTATTAAACTGAAATATAAAATAATTTCAGTGGCCCTTTAATGATATCCATGGTTGAGACTGGTGTGTTTGTTAGTGAATAGGCAATGCTGATTGCTCAATCTGTACTCAGGTAGGTGATAGCCTGAAATCCTGATCCTGGTTCTCAAGGACAGCTTTGGGTGCCACTGATGTAGTACATGGTATACCTTATTTTCCCCCTTTATTATTTCCTATGTTCCTAGCTGTACCTGGAGCAGTCTATCAGCCTCCTCAACACACTACCTCTAGTACCCCTGAAGGAAGAGGTTAACGGCTCTGATAAAGCACAGAGACACACTCCTACAGTATTTCCTCTTAAGTGGTATCAGTTACCATAAACAAACTGTATACAACATAATCCTCTTTTATACAGCACACGTGGGATAGGTTCATAACGTCCCTCTAACTGGAATGCTCATATAACTGGAATTACCCAGGGACCTGGTGGCACTGAATGATAGAGCACTGGGATAATAACTAGCGGTTTGCTGAAACTTACTGCCCTGCATGCCAATTTAAGGATTGTGCTTCCTTTTTGCAGTCATATGCTATATTCTTATGGGTAATAAAGAAATACAATCTGATTGAACGCAGGTTTCTATGTTTACTGAGATTGCTCCAAATCGGGTGGTGTTCAGAGTTTCTTTGATAGCAGCGCAGTTTATGCTAGTCACGATAGACTGAAAAACCTGAGAGGGAGGTTAACACCACAAAAACTACTTGGCTTTCTTTTGAAGCTAACATTACTTAGGTCTTGAACCTATGGGGAAAATTCCCCAATGATCCTTTGTAGAAACATTTAGATCAATGGTTCATGGTTGAATGATCCTCCCAACATGCCTTATATCAGGTTAAAGGTTTGCACAGTTTCTGTCCAAACCACATTATACATTAGTAGAAAGGATAGCTTGGATCCCATAACACTGGTTTTAATATGAACTAAAAAAGTTTTTAGAAAGACAGAGATACAATAGGAGAATATGAGACAGTTACATACAGATTGTGAGATGGACAACTTCTCATAAAGAAGCAAATGTAAAACAAAGAATTTCTAAGGTAACTGTATGGAAGTAGGATCTTTCCTTTATGAGTACTCCCCGGCAGTGGCAGCAGCAGTTGCAGCAAGGAGCTGCTAGATAGCGCTGCTGACATTGTACACAGTTTATAAGCGCTGCTGATATTGTACACAAGCTTAAACCATTACCCTTACCCTCTATCCCTTACACTTTCCCTAACCCTAAAGCTATGACATCTGCAGCAAAATCTTGGCAGCGACATCTAGAGGATGCTAACCACCACTGCTGTTGGTGTTTTGGACTACTCATAACAGGAAAGGACACATGTATGATTTAAAAAAAAATCATGTAGATTAAGGGAACCGGTTTTAGGCAGAGGTGGGGTATTTCCTTTAGATATATTCAGTATGCACATAAACCTACAATAAATAAAATCACCATTATTTTATAGAATCACTGGAATACTGTTTTTCTCTGTTAAAAAATAAATAAATAAACTTGAGATTTTTTTTTAAAACAGACAAAATAAAACAAAAGACAGTCTTTGCAACTATTTTTTTTTATTGTGGAGTCTCATTTCTTTAATTAAGCTGCTCATTCCGGAGAGTGTGCCCTCGTAAACTAATGAACTTTCCACTTCCACCTACTGAAAGCACTTGCAGTTTGAACTGCCTCTTTTACATTGTGGAGATAGAAGTTTTTCTCTGTATTCAAAATTCTCATTCCAGTTTTGAGAGTAGAATAAAAAAAGCAAATGACTACACTGCAAGGAGGACACTATATCCTAGTCTTTCCAATATGATAGTTCAATACCGAACTAGTTGTCAAATATTGTATATAAAGAAGTGAAAAGATAAGATTTGCACTTCAAGCAGCAACATGTTATGATCATGAAAACACACAGAGGTGCTTCTACTGGGACTGCCCTCGGCCAGCGGATGTATGCGAGATCGATTTCTGTTAATGCATTATTAAGATACTGTCATTTGATGCTTTGGAGAGCTGAATTATTCTTTGAGTGCTGTTTTCCTGGATCATGACCCATGCATGATCCATTCAGGCTAGTTGATGGAATAACTGACACGACAACTTGAGTTGGGAGAAACAACGGGCCACAGCTTTATTTAGACACAATATAAACAAACAACCATAACTTGTTTAGATGACTAATTTAGTCCTTCCTTCTGGGGGAGGAGCCCGGCCACGAACAGTGACCTCACGCTTTGAGCCCTGCCCAAAGCCCCAATGCTTATCTTTAAGCACGCCCTGTGAGGTGGGGCCAACGCCCCCTTAGGCCAGTGGGCCGGGCAACTCACCTCCCGCCGCACAGACATAAATTAACAATACACAACATACAATAGCCACTTCTCCGAATTCTTAACCAAAAATATATATTAATTTCAACATTTCTTATTTATATTATATATATTATATATACTTTTTTTTTTTTTTTTTTTTTTTTTAAAAGAATAAACCATAACATCTGTTAACAACAAAATACAGGGTGGGTGGGTGGGATTCCAGTCGGGAGACCGCGCTGCTGTGTTCAATGGCGCGAAACGGGCTTCCGACACGCCCCCCGACGCTCCTGATTGGCTAATAGCCTCACAGGCTCCGCTGGGTCACGTGACGCTACAGGCTGACCCAGGGAGCCTGTGCAGCCTCCGCGTCGTTCATGACCCATGCATGATCCATTCAGGCTAGTTGATGGAATAACTGACACGACAACTTGAGTTGGGAGAAACAACGGGCCACAGCTTTATTTAGACACAATATAAACAAACAACCATAACTTGTTTAGATGACTAATTTAGTCCTTCCTTCTGGGGGAGGAGCCCGGCCACGAACAGTGACCTCACGCTTTGAGCCCTGCCCAAAGCCCCAATGCTTATCTTTAAGCACGCCCTGTGAGGTGGGGCCAACGCCCCCTTAGGCCAGTGGGCCGGGCAACTCACCTCCCGCCACGGAGCATGCGAGGGACGCCTCCCGAGGCTGCGATCCCCCCCTGCTGGACATTAAAGCCAAAGCCCGCAAAACACTCTCCCTAAACTCCAACATCATCAACTCGTACCCTATTTCCGTAAGATGAACCTTATCCTTTGCGAAAAAATCATCTGCGCCGACCGGTTCGAAATCTTTATACCGGATGGCCGAGAAACCTTGTTTTCTCACAAAGCTCGCAATCTGCTGGTTTATCTTCTGTCTAGCCTTATCTAAACATACTGGGTCGCGCGCGTTACGCCATGATCTTCTCTTGATCATCTCAGACCAGATAAGGAACGTGCCAGGGAACTTCTTCACCCATTTCTCGATGTCTCGTCTCATCACCTTTAGCATTCGTCTCATGGAAACTGCCCCCAAATCGTTCCCGCCGGCATGAAAAATGATAAGACTGGGCTGCCCGTAACGCTGCGCGTACGTTTCCAAGATGCCGTCGAGCTGCGCCCAACGCAGACCCCGAATACCACACCACCTTACGCGTAAGTCCGTAACAGGAAAGCCCAGTTGTGCCTTTTCCTCGGTAACTGCGGCTAACCTATGGGCCCAGTACACGTAGGAATGGCCCACAATCCATAGTTGCTTCTGTTCCCCTGAAAGTAGAAAGCAACACCATTAAACCACTGCATTTGGCCGAACATAGGAACGAAAACGGTCTGAGTCCCACCTCCCGATGCGCTTTACTGCCGCGTCGGGCAACCCCAACCTAGCCGCTTCAGTGGCAGCTCCAATCCGAAAGGAGTGTGTCCCAAAGTCGGACTGCTTGAAACCGAGCCGGTGCAGTGCGCTTTTTAAAACTCTTTTAAACTGATACACAGACAGTGCCGTTCCATCGGCGTGGACCAGCAGCGAACACCGTCCCACCGGTCGCTGCTTAAGGTACTCCACTACACATGCATATGGGCAACACTCTGTGCCAACCTGATGCAGAACCACTTCTCTTCCTTTACCCACTTGGTCAGTCTTTGACCTCCGCAACCACAATACCACCATACCTTCCCTGAGGCAGGTATCCACCAATTGCAGACCCCCCGAACCGTGTCTACTGTTCGCGACTAACTCCCCTATCCTAAACGCTCCGAAGAACGCCAGGGAAAAAGCCGTTCGGAAAAGTAGAGATTCAAAGGGATCCCTGCAAACCACCACCAGTTCCTGAGCCAATCTCAGCAACAGCGCAAATGTTATTGGCCGCCTACTATCTGGCCTTTGCGCACCGCTGAACATTCCGCGCACCACTTTGCGCACTAGAAACTCCTTAGTAAGGTCCCTCTGCCCAGCAAG
The DNA here is from genome assembly GCA_027410445.1 of Discoglossus pictus. Taxonomy (NCBI): domain Eukaryota; kingdom Metazoa; phylum Chordata; class Amphibia; order Anura; family Alytidae; genus Discoglossus; species Discoglossus pictus. The sequence continues at coordinate 277,460,119 of CM050163.1, forward strand.
CTTAAACATAAAAGCAAGCGCCGTGACCTGTCTCCCTACTACGGGTTTTGATTCGCCTTGCTCGGCGCACCGCAGCAGGTACCAAAGCAAGATCCCTACGCTCTTGTCCTCCGTCGTGGCACCACCTGCCAGTGCCACTAGGCTATCCCATTTAGCCCACACGCGTCTATAAGCGTTCCACGTCGCTGGGGCAACAGACTGTCTCACGAGTCTCGTTACCTGACAGCTCCAATCTCCCAGAGCTCCTCGGGGATGAGCTCCCCCAGGGCGTTCGCACGAGGAGCCAGCGCCCTGAAACGATCCTCCTGAAACCGAGAGAGGGCGTAAGCAATTCCGTTATTCACCTTTGTCACGTGTCTTGCTTGAAACCATATGTTCAAGCGAAGGCAACATAGCACAAGATGCCTAAGCAATCTAATCACTGGTACGGATGCCGCCGTGATGTTGTTCACGGCTTCAACCAACCCCTTATTACCCGAGTGGAAAATGACTCGCCTGTCCCTGAAACAAGGACCCCATAAGTGCACTGCTACCACCATAGGAAACAGCTCCAGGAATGTAGGGTTCAGCAGTAAACCCGCCTCTTCCCATTCCCCCGGCCATGCCGCAGCGAACCATCTCCCTTGGAGATACGCCCCACAACCGATCGGTCCAGAACCATCGGTGTGCAGGTCTAGCTCTGCGCTGGTGGTGCCCTCCTTTTGAAGGACCACCCGCCCGTTAAAGTCTGCAAGGAACCTTGCCCATACCTCTGCATCATCACGCATGGCCTTAGAGACTGTTAGGAAATGATGCGGCTTCGCAATCCCTACCGTAGCCAAAGACATTCGTCTACAGAATATCCGCCCCATGGGGATAATTCTGCACGCGAAATTCAACTTCCCCAATATTGATTGCAGCCGCCGGAGGGTCACCCTCCGTGCGCCCCGCAGCGCCGTAATCTCGGCTTGCATGTCCTCCACCTTCTCTAAGGGAAGACTGCACTCCATTTTGCAGGAGTCAATCCGAATCCCCAGAAAAGTCAATTGTTCCGTAGGGCCCTCCGTCTTATCATGGGCCAATGGTACCCCGAATTCTGTACAGATTTCGGTGAACACCTCCAGCATAAAACGGCAAGCGTCGTTTCTCGCTGGGCCAACAAAAAGGAAGTCATCCAGGTAATGGGTAACACTCTTGTACCCCGCCTCGATGCTCACAACCCACTGTAAAAATTTGCTGAAAGCCTCGAAGTAAGCACAGGATATCGAGCATCCCATGGGTAAACATAAGTCAATGAAGTAACTTCCGTCTACGAAGCACCCTAGCAACCGATGGCTTGTCGGGTGCACGGGGAGCAATCTGAATGCTGCCTCGATGTCCACTTTTGCCATAAGGGCCCCCTGGCCCTTCCTCCTCACCAAATCGACCGCCCGGTCAAATGACTCGTAAGACACAGTAGCCTGGTCTCTTGATATGCCATCGTTTACCGAACGGCCTCTGGGGTATGAGAGATGCTGGATCAGTCTAAATTTACCCTTCTCCTTCTTGGGGACCACCCCAAGAGGAGACACAACTAAACCCTGGATGGGCGGGGCCGCAAATGGCCCGGCCATCCTCCCCAATTTTACTTCATTAAGCACCTTAGCTTTGGCTACCCCTGGGAAATCCCTAGCCGACTTCAGGTTTGGGACAAGAAAACCTTGAATGTCGACCCCACATGGAATCCGGAATCCTTCTCGGAAACCGTCCTCCAATAGGCGCGCCGCTTCGGCGGTGCCTGCCAATTTACCGTAGCGCTTTAGCCACGGCAGCATGGCGGGGAGGCGTATGGGCGTCTTGCCCCTTTGCAGGAGGCTCGCCCCTGCCTCCCTCTTTGGGTCTACTGCATCTAGACAGGGGGTGTTCACCTCCGCAGTTTGAGCATGCATGCTTAAACCTGCAGTTAGGCGCCCATCTGCAGACCCCCTCGTTGTACGAAAAACAGGTCTTAAGACCTGCTCCTGAGGCGTGGGTGGGGCCCTTACCTCCACCGGCCCCGCTCCGAAAGGGCGTCGTGACTCTCATGGGTGTCATGATATTTAGCCAATACGCCACCGCTTTGTCGCTCCATGCCATACTTGGCCTTGAGGCCAAGTATTGCCGGAATTCCTCATCGTACCGCCACCAGGCTGTACCCCCATAAACCTTGTGAGCATTCCGAATTTCGTCTATGTAGACGAACAATCCCGAACTCTGTTCAGGGTGCCGCTCACACAGTACGCAAGCCCAAATAGAAAATGCTTGCAGCCAGGTATCAAATGTCCTGGGTAGCCTAGCAAAGGATTTCCCCTCCCTGGGGCCCCTCTCGGCCAGGTCTGTTTGCCTAGACATAGGAAGAAGGGAAAACAACTCTATAAACTCCCTCCTCCAGATCTTTTCCTTTACTTCCTGTGGAAGGTGTGCACCCAAATTATCCAACGAGCAGAGGACTATGGGCCTCATGGCTGCGTCGGTAACCCCCACAGTGTTATTCCCAACTGCTGCTATTGCGCTGCCTACCGGCTCGGGCGCGCGCAAGCTAGCTAGCGCCTCGCTCGCGCTCGCTGGCGCCACTACCGCTGCTGGCTGGGACCATGCACCCTTTGCTAGCCCCCCTATCCACGCTCCCATGTCGCGCTCGCTAACTGCAATGTTATGCGCAGCTAATAGAGTCCTTAATGACCCAATAAAACCACCCTTGTCTGCTGCGCAGCTCAATTCTGAGCGCTCACCTGCTTCTGGAAGCTTAGGAGTAGATACGGCCAACGGAGTATCCCCGCGTCTCTCCTGACGCTCCGGGGACTCTGACCGTCTGGCCCTCCGCGGGCTTCTCCTCTCAGATCCGGTGCAAGCACAGCTGCACCGACAAGATCTTCTGCTTCTAGACCGGGATCTCCTTCTAGATCTGTGGGTACAAGAAGAACAGTCACTAGCTCTCCGCGACCTGCATGCCCGCGCCCATACCGCCCTTTCCTCGTCTGAGGAAGGGTCCTGGTCAGCTAAGCTTGCGCGGCTGGAGTAGGCTAGCACTGCCTCCGCCGCCCCCTGTAGGGGGCCCCCTGAGACTTCCTCGGGCGTTGGAATATCCAGCTGTTGGTCAGTCTTGGACCCTTTGCGCTGTGGCCTAACCGTATCGCCCTCAGTCTCTACTCTGCTACGCCTTAGCGGTGTGTGCGTAAATAGCAGCGGACTGTACCTGCTCGTAGCCTTCTTAGCTCGAGTGGGGCGTCCTAGCCTCGCCACTGCCGCTGTCACAGGCATGTCATCAATCATGACCATGCTGTCTTGGCTGTTCATTTCTCTGATGACCCCATCTCTTCTCTCTCTCGTCGTCGCCATGCTCCTCTCGCTGCCAGTTGGGCGTCCCTGTAAAGTACCAGAAGCACTGTTAATTAGGGAAACCCCAGGGACCGTCTGCTTGGCACCGTGAGGGCCTGTAGGAGCCTTTTTAGGACTCCCGGCTTTTCTCTTACCCCCTGCACCCCCCTTGCGGGGTGTTAGAGGGGTGTTTCGCGACCTTTGTCGCGGCCTAGGACCTTTAGGCAAGTTGGCAGGTGGTGGCCGGATTGCTAGGCCCTCACCCCCACCGCCCGTGGTCCTGGCGCTCGCTTGCCTGGGGGGTATGGGGTCCTGGCCGCCCTGACCTGTAACCCCCCCATCTCTGGTGTCTCTGCTACCTGATGGACGTGGGTCTGGCAGCCCTACAGTGGTGGGATGGGAAAAAATTTCCCTGGAGGCATCAGGATTGGCTAGGACACCAGCCACCGCAGGCTGTTCCTGTACAATGTGCTGAGCTCCAAGCGCAGAAGGCATGGGAGGTCCCAGCCTGTCCTGCACCCACCTGACCCCTTGGCTTAAGGCACGGGTCCTAACCTCAGCCAGTAAAGGCCTCTAGGCCCTCTGGATCCATGGAAATAGCTAACAGGGGAACAAACAGGGGGCACAACAAGCAGCCAGACAGGCACACACAGACACAGGAACACACACAGGCACAGCACACCACAGGGAGACAGAGACACACACAGACACAAAAACGGAGGAGGAAAAGAACACAAAAACAGACAGGGATAGCCTCAACAGTGATATCCCCTTATATGCTGGTAAGCTGGGGTGAAATCTCAGTAATTAAACCTTCCTACTGTAATTTTAATGCTGCAGGACCTCAGACCTCCGTCCATCCAGTCGGGAGACCGCGCTGCTGTGTTCAATGGCGCGAAACGGGCTTCCGACACGCCCCCCGACGCTCCTGATTGGCTAATAGCCTCACAGGCTCCGCTGGGTCACGTGACGCTACAGGCTGACCCAGGGAGCCTGTGCAGCCTCCGCGTCGTTCAGGGACTTTGCTTCCTGTTTCTGTAAATTTATCAGATTTCCTTAGCATCTCAGAACATGAAGACTGCCACAGAACACATGGAATTAAAAGCTAATATTTTATACCAAGCAAGTAAAGTGGATTCATGGCACTCTGTGTGTGCTTTCCCATTACCATGATATGGTTATTTCAAGGCCGTTTAATTTTTATGCTGCCCTAGGTCCATTCAGTTCTGTGTACCCCATGCCTTGTTACTTCTTTTCTTTCTTGCCTCACTATAACAAAATCATGATTTCCAAGCACTATTTTATTATTATTATCCTTTATTGTTGATGCACCAACATATTCTGCAGCACTATACAGGGCTTAAGTAAAAGTCAAAAACTATTTTTACACAATGGAGGGCTGTTTTTGAGCTTAAAATCAAACATACATGGTACTTTTCCTAAAGAACCTTACAATGGTTGAAAACTCACAAACTTACATTCTAATGGGTTTGAGTGTGGTATAGCAGGGTGATAGATGCCTTGTGCATACGAAGACGTACAGTATGTGTATTCATGAATATATACAGCATGTCAGAAAGTGTCAGCTACACTTACAGACAGAAATATCACTATATCTAGACAATTCATTGCATATGCACACACTATTAAATAGGCACCACTTCGGCAACTTAAGGAAGACTGCTGCCCAGTGATAGGCTGGCTAGGCCTGAGCAACGTTGGGTGGATTTTTTAAACTGTTTGCAGAACTTGTAAGACAAACAAACATGGATTCACCGCAACTGAACCCCATGATGAGGTTCTAAGTTTGAGGCCAGTAAAAAAATTGACAATCTCGTTTTTTTTTTATTTTGATAAAATAACCAGAAGTATTTTTTTTTTACAGCCTTGACCAACAGAGTACAATACAAAATGTGGCCAGTGGATATGTACATCATTATATCTGGTCTATGAGCAGGGAGGTGTGCGCTTTTAGGTTTCCATAGGTACTGGTTTTAGTTTGCTGAGAACAAATATTTAACCTCAGATAAGGATGAGACTGCCAGGTAGTACTAAAGGGAGATAAAGTATTGTTTTTACACAACACATGATAGTAGATTCATTAAAAAGAGGTAAATTAGGTTAAAAAAAAAAAGAAGATGACAGAATATAAAAGGACTATAAAAAAGACAAAATATTAAAAAATTAGGAAATCATAGTAGCAAAGTGCAAATCAGTAGCCATATTATCATGTACTAACTCATGTACTAATGGCAGAGCACAATCACACAATCTGTAATTAGAGCTCAGTACTCATGATGTAGGTGTGTGTTTGCATCGTTCAGTGGTGTCTTGTGACCTCATGGACCATAACACACAATGCTGATGCACTTGGGTTTCATGGCAAGGATACTGGAGTGGGTTGCCAGTTCCTTCTCCAGTGGGTCACAGCATACAGCTCCTGGTATTCCTGGGTACTGACCAGGCCCAACCCTGCATGGCTTCAGAATGGTGTGACCTATTGGTTACCTGAATGGAATCAAACCCAGGTCACAGTGGTGAAAGCACCAAATCCTAACCACTGGACCACCAGGGAACCCAATTCATGACCTCGATGAATGCAAAATAAGACCTGGGAATATTTGCACAATAGATGAAGATGTTTAATCAGAATAGATGTGCAGCTTTTCAGAATAAAACAATATCATGTTCTGCAAAAAAGCATTCTGATGTTTTGTCACATTTCTTATTAAGGATAATGTTTAAAACTCAATGCAACATCCCCAATTGTCTGTCTCAAAGTAATTACTGTTAGTCCATTTGTCACGCCCAGGAGTACTGGTAAAATCATTAGGGAACGATTTAATTTAAAAACGCACACTTATAATCATCGGTGCTCAATCTTAATTTTAACAACTTTTGATAAAGGACATCACTGTAATTCCCTGGGTGTCATTTCTTATCAAACACAATATTTTGGGGTCAGCTCTTTAAATTAAAAATTAAATATTAGATATGCAAGCCAAAGCTGCAGATGTGCTGCCCAATTTAATTCTACCAGCAACTTTTTAAAAACACAATGAGAAATAAAAAAACTTGGGACTCCACCAATCACTAGAATATTCCTAGCAACATGTACTGAATAGAATGTCTAAAAATGCAATACATCATAGCTGAGATTGGTCAAGGCAATGTTAATAAATAATTATTTTTTTAGGCCAACACCCACAGCTTTATTTGCACATCTCCATATAACACTGTTGATAGTGTGACCAGCTCCACATGGACCGCTGTATTGCATGTATCTGAATGGCAACCCACACTCCTGGTACAAAATACCTTAATTACTTATACTTTAATATAAATGAATACTGTCATGATTACATTGTTTAGTGACTAATATTACCAGTAATTATGGATATGGCCAAAGTAGCATGACATTCTTGCATTGCGATTATGTATTATTGTGTGCGGTTATATGTTGCCTGTACATGGTTATTATGTATACTATTCAGTATATGTTACAGAGGGAAAATGTATATAGAACAGGAGAATACATTAGGATAAGGTAAAAATGCTCTGCACATAAGCTGAACTGCAAAGCATTGCATCCTCACATATACAGGCCTTGATAAACAGCAGCCAAGTCCGATGCATGCACTTCAAGTTGTCCTAAGCAAACACTTGAGGTTAACACCAAGGTTTCTGCCCTAGCTAGCTATGGACATCGGTCATCCGATGAGTTTTATCTCAATGGCCTCATAGCACCAAAGGCAGATGTGTTTCATCACACACATATACAAAAAGGTACACAAGGGTGTGGTATGGGAGATGTATAAAAATGTTGGTTCTATGATTTAATAAATGTTCAGTTCTAGTTTCACATATCTAAGGTGTGGAACTGTTTCTGTGGTTTGTATCCTGAATTGGGGAGTGGTCTTGTCATAAGCCACTAGTAACCTGTATCCAGTATTCTCTGCCTGTACCTTTGGGCCTTGCCCTCTTCAGAAGCCATCTTTTGTGCCACAGAGAACAGGAACTACACTATTCTGCTGGGGTAGGAGTGAACTAGGTTCATATCAAGCCCCCTTGAAGAAGCAGATCGTGACAAATACACATTACAAAACTATATTAAAATGTGGTGTATTGCACTGTGTAGAAAGCTAACGGCCACTTGAGTTTTCAGTGGAGTGAAAAACAAGCTAGACCTGCTGCGTCTAGGTAGGGAAAACAGATATTGGCACCTTTGTAAGGAATATGTGATGCTAGGTATCTGAAAGTGACATAGTGATGATTAACAATTGGTGATTTTCTCATTTGATGTCCATATACACATACATGTACAAACATGGCACAATTTCTGAAACTGGCTCAGTGAAAAAGTTGGACATCTGTGGTCTTTTTGACCTGGGGACTGGCTGTTTACTTTCCAGTACCTTCCAGTGCTCATTAGTACTTCCTTTGAGATTCAGAACATTTCTTAAATGGTGATTCTTCATACTGCACACTAAACTGTGCAAATTTGAACAAAGTGCATTTTACACAACAAATAATCCCTCAATAACCTATATATAACTGTGACTAATAACAATGATATGTTTAAAGTGTTAGGTTTTTCTAACCAATCTTTGTCACAGAAGACTAACAGATAAGGGCTATTGAAAGCCATTGATCTAGATGGTGACTTAGGTCAATGGGTAAAGAATGTGCTTCCCCATCTAATTGCAGCCAATGTACTTCCAATCATATATTAGAGTAGATGCCTCCAGTCAAAATACCAATAACAAAGATAGAGGTGCTCAATCAGAGAACAAACTAACCTTAAAAGATTACTTCTATGGACATGATAATCCATAATGAGAGCCACCTCTTTTAGCTCACTTGTGCCCTTCACAGGGATACAGATCCTGTAGTATATCAGTCTGGTCTCACTCACCAGAGTGACCCAGCCCCGAAATACCAGGTAATTCTACCCTGAACAAGAGAACCAGTAAACACCAGACAATGTGGGCCTCATTAGTAGGTGATCAACCAGATAGCAGGTTCTAGACATGGACTCCTTGCTCACTGTGCCTTGGGGAATTCAGCTATACCCTACTGAAGAGGCTCACATAGGCCAAAATGTATGTCTAGGGTATCTAGAGTAGGTCATCATGTCCATAGAACTAGCCTATTAAGGTTAGTTTGTTCTCTGATTGAGCGCCTCTATTTTTATTGTTACATATGAAAACGACCCTTAGAAGTTCTCTCACCCCAAGGGTAATAGGGCCTCAAAACATAGGACATATTGCTCAGTGTGCCTTAGGGAGTTCAGCTACGCCCTACTGACGAGGACACTTTCTAATACACCCACCATTCATTCGAGAGTACATTGTGACCATCTGTACAATCTGCGTGTGTCACTAATATTCTCTAAACCCATTTAATAAATTGCACTTACAAGACTCCTTGTATCCATTTACATTTGTTGTGTACATGGCTACATTAAGTGCTCAATACCTGCATAATTACAAGACAATCCACTAAAATGCATATATTTATAAAAGGAAATAAGATATGGCATAAATAATAAAGCGACTCATACATAAGGAGTTGCATTATTTTCAATCTTTCACCTTTTTTCGGAGGTTAAACAGTCTAATAGTCAGGCAAACAGGATTATAGAAATGTTGCTTCTCACATAAACTAATACTATTCTAGGTGTCTGTGTGTGCCTTTTTTTTTATTTTATTAAAAAATGAAGATAAGTACATAGAATGGGAAACACTGCTTTCCTTGCTATGATTAAAGACAATAAATATGTAGTTTGAAAACAATAAAAAAATAATAAGGAAATCATTCTGTGTACTTTCGCAGGTCTCACAGTCTACATGTGTATTACCGGCTTCTCAGTAAATCAGCATTTCCACTATAGCTAAGAGTTCTGGGTAGTCACATGCAAATGAGGCTTAAAACATACCAATTTTTTGCCTCAGACTCACTAACATGGGTATCCATTTAGGTCTATGGGCCCTGCTCCCAGGCCTGAATAATCCATGAAAAGAAAGAAAATCAGCAAAAACATGCAATCAAGTACAACTACATTCAGCATGATAAAATACACTAGGAAATATATATTAAAAGATATTTTTGTCCCGGATAATACAGTATGTACAGGGTAGATTAGTATATATAGTTATTTACTATAGAATATTTATCCAGACCTCCATTTTGGAAGATACAACTGCTGCGTCTTCTGATTTACAGGGAAATAGACTTTCTATAGAGGCTTAAGTCTCTAAAGACTCGTATAGGTTTCTGATCCTTCTAGGTTGTGGCCAACTATTATATTAGCTGGACCTCATAACCACTGGCTCCATTTTACACTGTGTATAATATATAGGGTGTGATCGCATGCTGCATCCTGTGTGCACTGCTGTTCAGCACCAAGTACATGGACGGCATATAATCACTACAATAGAAGGCCAGCCCACCTGGTAAATCATTGGCTATGTCATTTATTGTTCAGCCCTGCCATACATGTTGTTGATTGTTTGAAGCACATAGTGAATCCCAGAACTGAAAGACGGTCCTGCTGCTCCATTGTAAACAATTTTACACAAAGGCTCCTCATTCACAGCACTTCTTACTTAGCATGCAAACCTGTGACACTAGAGAAACACAAGCTGGGAGACAGCTATATATATATATATAAATTCTATAGGTTACACACACTTTGGCATTTGCAGGACCCCTGTTATTTTTAGTCCTTGCAGAGCCATGGAGGCTCCATATTGCAGTGAAAACATCAATTAAAAAAATTCAAAGTTTTTTTTTTTCTCTTGGTTTCCAGTGTTTTGTTTGATGATGTAGCTCAGCTTTGATAAACGCCATGCCTCTTTCCGTGAAATATTTAGAAGGGCTATGTTAAATAATAATATGAAGCCTCTTCACTGAAGCATAAAGACATCTACACCAACTTGAATGCAAGCTTTAAAGAAGAGCAGCAATAAGGTAGTACTGAATAAAGTCATCACAGATGGATTGTTAGATTTCAGAGGACAAATTCGACATCCAAACAGGATTGGATAACTCCCATGGAGTCACTTTCAGGGCTTGTTTGCACAACGGTTCAAATAGCCACTGCAACTCAATGTAAAATGGCAGCTCACCTCATATCCAAAGCATTCTATTATATAGCTTTTTTTACAATCCAAGAACACAGATTCTTTTTAAATGTTTTAATGAACAACAAAGTATTAGAGAAATCAGCTTACTGATGACAACTTTCACCCCATGTAAATACACACAAATTAGACTTCATTTTTCTTTTCTTATTGTATGGGATGAGAGATCTTATATACTATGTTCCTAGGCCCTCATTCAATTGCAATTTTGCCAATTGAATAGGGCTCTAAATAAGCACATAACATATATTTTTTAAAGATGTTTTTAGTTAGTAAACATCTATCCAAAAGCAAGGTCTTCACTAACTAAAAACTTATTTCAAAAAAATATGCTATGTGCTTATTTAGAGCCCTATTCAATTGGCCAAATTGCAATTGAATGAGGCCCCCACAATGCCTTTTTACAATTTTCTGCTAATAACATCCAATAGCCCTTTAAAGATTTCCCCATGGAAACATTGCATCCTCTTTTATCAATTATGCATTCCTAGTGGCTATGCAACAGTATCCTTTTTCCATGAAATACTTCATGTATTTCAAGTCATAACTGACTGGAAGTATAATTATTTCTATCTGTTATACTTTACTGCTGTTTTGGGACAGAGTTTGACATCACAAAAGGAAATCTTTCGAGTAGGATTTGGAAACCTGAGATGATGTGGGCCTGGTGTTATTCTATATAATCACTTTACTAGGAGACTTATCCATACATCCACTAAATTGAGAAAGTAGTAATGTATATACTTTCCCTTGCATTTACCCATCTCAAAAAATTTAGAGCATGACATCTTATTATACAGTCTGTCTCTCCGAAGCACATTACTCTCTCATACTTTGCATAAACACTTTAAAGCAGAGGTTCATAAATTTTAGTGAGCAGACCAAGGGCCATATTATATTCGCTCCTTGCAAATGCCTTGAACTCATAAAATTTGATTTTGGGTGTTTTTGTTTTTTTATAAAATGTTTATATGCATTCTATTGACTTATTACTCATTGGCACTAATGAATTCTTATTTGCCGAATATGTAGCAATATTAAGAGTGATTTTAAGTGTGTATAAATGTACAAATTGGGCAATTGAATCAGGCCCCAAGAGTGGTCATAGAGCTTCAATCTAGAAGTCCACAAAACTGTTGGGATTGCAAAATAAAATTATAAGAATGGATACAAAAGCAGTACAGACTTGCCTAAATCCTAGATTTTGTTATTTATAAGTGCACAGGCTATACACCAATAAAACTGTTAAAGAACATTAGGTGTGCTGCAAAGAGTGGTAACCACCATTTCAGTGGTAAGCAACATGTGGGCCAGGGAGAAGCATGCAAAATACTTCTCCTTCACTATGTGTAGGTTCTCCATGTACCATGAGGATTCCATAAGAACGTCTACCATACTACCCCAGTGATTCTACCATTTTCCTATATGTACAAAGGGATTCAATGCATTATGAAAATCTTTGAAGGCTGTCCATTACTTTTTTAATTGGGATAGAATCAACATGATTTCTGCAGGCGGACTGCAAGATATGAATAATCAGTTAATCTTAGATTTTTACTTAACAGAAACCAACTCTAAGGTTTAACGGACCACTCTAGACTAGGAACACTTCAGATGTTTGTGGACATAAGGTTATTTTTAGGCAAAATCTGTATGTTAGAAGATACTGTTTGTGCCTGAAGGATGCCATGTTTATGTTTTCCATACTTCTTACTGGCTTTAAAAAACTGAAAACATATTTATTCAAGAGTGCAACGAGTATGGAGGGAGTTTTTAGTGAATTTAGACAACATTTCAACATTGGACACCTTCACGCTCTAACAGGCTTGGTTGAAGCAACTTTCAAGTATAATTGCAAGCCCTACTACAAACTGCCCCCTCATCCCTTGAAAAGGAAATATCATGTTGATGGAAGCAACTATAGACTAGGAGAGTCTGGTAAAAATGAAGATGCTGTGAAAATGTTTTTATGCCCATGTTAATTATTTGGAAGCGTTTACAAACCTTCAATAGTCCTTTAAAATTCAAATTTGTAAATGGCAGAAGATGTAGGATCTTACAGTTCTTTTAATATATTTCAACATAATAAGGACCAGAGATTTTGATAGCACTAGAAAAGAAAAGAAAAAAAAAACACAAAGCCAGAATAAAAAAAAATGAAATGATGCATAATAATACTCTTGTAGATTTCGTCAATCTCCACATGCTTTAGACTCTGACTCATTGGATGCAGAGAAAAGTGTTTGAATGAACAAGGCTGCTGACTTATGAATCACTTATTACTGCCCACCGCTATTCTCCATTTAGAACTAATTTTAAAATGACGTCCGCTGCCTCTTTGTTGTGCCTTAGTAACAGTTATGGCAAAACATTTACCATGCAAAAGCCTAAGACCACAAGACTGAAACTTACAAAAAAAAAAAAAATCAATAACAAGTGGAGCAAAGAGAATGAGACTCTACAAAACCAAAAATATATAAAGCTTGATTTTCTGTGGAAATGCAAATTTACATTTGGGCTCCAATGGTCTAGGCACCGAATAAACAGTTGACAAAAAAGCGCAATACAACTGATATTTTATAGATTATTACAATTTTTACATATTTGAATAATGGATGAGGGGTCGAACTAGCGTCTCTCACCACATTCCCGATTCTGCAACGTTTAAGGATTTTTTTTCAAATAATATTAGCTTTTGCCTTCTCTATCAGTTACCAGCTTACAAAAACAGTTTTAAATTTCTGCTTCTGTGGCCCATAACCAGATCACTCCAGATGGGCTGGTAACTTGTTCAGCTATGTGTACCAAATCATTTTTTCTAGATGCTAAAAACTTTGATTGCCCATGGTAAATGGGAAAACCAATGTATTAAAAGATTATCCTGGATCAATCATACATATATACATACATACACACACGAATAAGGATTACATTTTAAAATACTGAGAAAATGCTCCACGTAAATCTTTGTCCTCCCAAACTATTTTCTGCTATGTTCAGTAATTGCAACAAATGGGTTCTGGCCAGAACGGTTAATGTTTTTGGAATCAATTCATGCATAAATAGGTGGTTGGGTGAATTACTTTTTCCAATGGGCTATACATATTTGAATAAAAAATAAAGCTAAATTACTGACTGATCATTATAGTCTGCACACCTTCCAGAGAGTGAGATTTAAATCTCACTACAGAGAGAAGACAGCACCCCTACTGGCTCTAGAACTATTAGTAAGACAGAAAAAGTATATATATATATATATATATATATATATATATATATATATATATATATATATATATATATATATATATATATATAGTGAGAGATGTTTGAATGTGGCTGGACAGCTGGCCCTTTGCAGATACAGTGGTATAATATGTTACAATGACTTATTTAAAAGTAGATCTCAGGTCACAAATGTCTTGGAAGCCCTTTTTTAAAGGGGCCCCGGAGTACCAACGTATGTGTTTATGCATTTACAAGACCATGTTTTACATAATACACAAGCTTTTTAAATGAAAATACATTTTTTATTACTTTAGGAAAATGTATCTTAAAAGCAACACAGAAATATAAATACAAATCTAACTAACCCAAGGGAAGTATGATTTAAAACTCACATGTAAAAGATGCTCTTGGGCCTGTAACAAAAACTCTGGAGTGCAGCTCGATTATACGGAGCTTGCCAGGCCCACTTATTGCTGGAATCACAAATAATGCCCCACTGAAGAAATGAAGGGGGTTTTTTCTCTCAAAAAGAGAGCTTCCTAAAAATAGCTACACCAAAACATCTCTAACCCTACTAGTTCTTCATGCACACAATATTGAAGACAACAATGTACTCAACACACACTATGATCCAAAGATCTTGCTTGGTTGATGCACTATAATACTCCTCAAAGAAAAAATATATATATTTTTTAAGTTTGCTTTAAAAAAAATACTACTAGACTCAATAGCAGGGTCTAACACAATATTTCTATGTATATGTGTACACATGCATATGTACACCATTGTATTCAACTTTAATAATTAAAAGAAAGACTGTAAGGTCCAAGTTTACAAAAATTTGTAACTCACAGTATGTGCACTCTCCAGGAGTTTAATGAAATCACAAAATTTATAGTTTTCTGTGATCATTTAAAACTGTACAGCACGAGAGCGGATGCAACAAAAGGGTTTCAAAAACTTGGAATTTCAAATATTATGGTACATGGTTTTACTGATAATTCCCTAAAAATGTCCAGATTCGGCTGGGGCTATTGGGCTGCAATGGTGGTTTTGTACAGAAACGTGAATGTGAAACAGCCACTTCAGTCTCAGAGAAGCCCTTCAAAGCCTTGGATAATTTATTGAACCTATTACTTTAAGTGCAAGTATATAATCAAACTGTATGATGGAATAGCCTTCCAGTAGAAGTGGAAAGTACACAAGAAAGTGAAAAAAAAACATAGATTGGGCAATGTAGCAGCATTGGTAATATCCCAGAAGCCTAAACAACATAGCTTATTTATATTTGTTTCTCTGTGACCTATCCCATGCTCTGCTCACAGATGGTGACAACTGGTTTTAATGCTGGGCTTTGTCCGCCGACACCCAGGAGGAAACGGGTTAAGATTCAGAAAGAGTAGCACATCTCATAAAAGGTCTGACCTCTTTCTTTCTTGTGTCCATGTGGAAGCCGCAACTTTTTATGAGTGATCTCAGTTTTCATATGTTATGCCAGCCTTAATATTAGTATATTTGCTTTGGCCTACTACAAAAAACCCTAGATAGTAACGAAGCCAGTATAGCCTGAAAGGCAGTCAGCTGCTGGGGTATCTGGACAAGTCAAGAAGCAGTGCCCCTCTGGTTTACCCCTGAGCTGCCAGAGTGGACTGCAGCTGTGTTTATGAGGAATACAAGGGACTTCTGCTTTAACACCAAAAGCAGGCAAATGAAAAAGAGCTTGGACTCTGCCCATTGTTCCCTTATCCTGAGCTTATGGAGGTCAGATTTCAGTGGTTTGTCCTTTCAGAAGCTCCAGGTGGTCATTTATCCTGGAAACACCCAGTGAACCTTCTCAAGGCACCACGAACATCCCCCATATCTCTGCCACAGCAGCTCCCTTTGTCTCTGTGACCTATCCCATGGTCTCATCACAGATGGTGACAACTGGTTTTATTGCTTGGCTTTGTTCACAGACACCCAGGAGGAAACGGGTTAAGATTTTCAAAGAGAATAACATATCTCATAAAAGGTCCTGAGAGTACACATGAGCTTGCAATCAAACCATCAAACATATACACCTCAGCATTATATGTAATCACAAAATGTTTATTCATTTTTACCTTTGTTAGTTATAGATTAAAAAAAAAAAATGATCTACAGGCTATATTTGCCAACCTGATCATTACTGTCTGATATACAAGTCTCTTTAGAGCAATTTTGCAATATTATTATCTTTTATTTGTATCGCACCAACATAGTCCGTAGCGCTGTACAGGGGATAAGAACAGGAAAAATACAATATTAAACTTCCGAAAATGGAGGGCCCTGTTTTGAGCTTAGAATCTTTAGAGAAAGTGCTTTTTTCCAAAGCACCCTACAAGATTGCAATCTCGCTACTTACAATCTAAAAGGGAATGAAAAGAGGGAGAGACCTGGGGAAGAATAAGGACAAGGAATAACAAGGGTCAGGAAGGAAGCGAGAGATAGATAGCAAGGTCAAAAGGTTATATTGTGTAATTTTGAATGACCCTAATTACCAATTAATATGGAATTCTGTATTGCACATAGATAAGAACTAGTGGACACATTTAATCTTCCAAATCAAAAGTAACAAGTTTTTTTTTTAAATTATTATATTACTACTATTAAATCGCCACCACTTCTGCAGGAAAGTCACAAACTGAAAAATTACCAATCAAGATAATATACACATGCGCCTACTTGGGATGGATATATAATCAAATAATTTTATTTGTAAGTGTCAGAGAGGTCATAAAACTATGTGGACATATGAATGGGACTCCTATATACAAATGCAGGACTTATAAACAATACACA